>VXBC01009715.1:453248-538770 GCA_013399945.1 Ploceus nigricollis
GAAAGGGAAAGGGAGAGGGAAAGGAAAAGGAAAAGGGAAAGAAGGGAAAGAAAAGGGAAAAAAGGGAAAGGGAAAGGGAAAGGGAAAGGGAAAGGGAAAGGGAAAGGGAAAGGGAAAGGGAAAGGGAAAGGGAAAGGGCCCTGGGAGAGCCGGCTCTGCAGGCACACACACAGCCACAGCCAGGGAAAGGCCAAGGGAACGCCACTGAGCCATCACAGCATTTTCCTCTCAAGATGAAGGACAGAGAAGCTAAAAGGCCAAAACAAGTCTTTGTTAACAAGACAAATGGGAATGTGCACCTGAAACCAGAAAGCAGGGGAAAAAAAGAGGAAAACTGAAAAGATTAAATAGAAAACAGCACATACATGTTCTGGATTATTTGTCAGCTTCTAGCTGATCCTTATTCCCAAACCCACTAGTAAGCTACCCAATCTGCAAGCTCTGCACTGCTTCTCAGGGCGTTAAGAAGTTGTCTAATAAAAATGTGTCAAAATGAGAGGAGGATGGGAATCTGGAAACAAAACTAGCTCATTGAAATCAATCAGTTTGACAAAATTCTTGCCAGTGACATTTCAAAGATCCTATATAATCCTGCTAGAGTAGAGAGCAAATGCTACACCAGCCTGTGCAAGAGTTGGGGTAATTCAGGTGCTCACCCAGAGTGGATAAGTCCTATCCCCAGGTCTCTTCTGTCCTTTCACCAGTGCTGGTGTGTGCCCAGCTCCTGCTGGGATGCTCAGCACACAAAGCCCTGCTGCCATGTTTGTTCTCATCCATTGAAGCCCAGCTGGGGGCAGAGGTTTGACCCTCAGAGTATCCAGTAACACCAACCACTTTTCATTCACCTTCTGTGAGCCAACACTGTTTTAGTCCTCAGCTGAATGGGGCAAGCTGGGCAGCTGCTGTGGCTAACAGCCTCCCACCCTGCAGGGCTGGGCCATCTCAGAGTGATCCTGGCAAAGCCCTGGGGATCAGCCTCAGGAGATGCTGCTCTGCTGCTCTTCGCTTGAATTTCTGCTCAGAAAAGGCCCCATGGACAAGTCAGGCTGGGATCTGGTGAGATCCCCAAGGACTTTTTGCCTTTTTCTATTTATCCTTCAAGACTCAGTGCACTGGAGACTGCAGGGGGTTCATCACCTGACCAGCTGACCTGCAGGTACAAGGAGGTGCTTAATTACCAGGTCTAAAGGAGCATAAGTCTATGTGTCACTCCCAAGAGGCCAACATAAAGACAGCAGCTGCCTGAAAACACATTTTCCTTTCCTGTTTAGAGGATTCTTTAAAGATGTGGCTTTTTACACACTGCTAATTAAAAACAGCAGTCCAGGCTTGCATTGATCATTCAGTACAAGAGCTCACATATTTACCTCCATGGAAACTGCAAAAGGCAGGAGCATAAGTCTCCAGTGATTTTGTGGAGTTTGTACTCCTTGTCCTCCTCTCACAATAATTCCTGCTTCTCCTGTGTTTTCACTTGTTCTCAAAGCAGGTCACTGCTGCACATGCCCTTCAAGGACAGCACCGGCAGAGAGGAACTGACATCACTGTAGGATCAGAACTGGTTTATTGACTCCTAGGCCAAGGCTCACCTAGTTAGACCCCAAAACCAGAAAGGATTGTGATTAGAGCAATTGTTCTAGGCACACCACAGAGGACACTAAGCCCATTTATTGCATTTTCAATGTCATATCTGGCTTCAGCCAGTCCAGAAAACAACAAGTTCCTTCTGCTGCAACATCCTTGAAATACAGAACAACTCATTCAGATTGGATCAGATCCATGCAGCTTTGTGATGTGCATCACCTGAGTGTGTGTCTGTAGAACATTCCTGTCCTCACATCTCAGTATGGCTCCCACAGTGACAGCATTTTTTGGCACAGGCTCCTGCTCCTTCCTGCAGTTCACAGGCCTTAGCTCTGGACCCTGCGGATGAGGGATTTTGTTTTTACACTCTCAAGTACATGCACAAGGCAGGAGAGAGTAAGAACTTATTTCAGGAAGGTGTTTGTGGCAGACAGGTTAAAATTAGACCGTTTGTTCCTAAAAAGACTGTGTAGAACGACAAGGACTTGGCAAGAGGCTCTCCAGTTGGGAATGTGACACAGGAAGCGCCTCCACGGCCTTTGGCAGTGATGTCACCTGGCTGCCCAAGGGTGCTCCATGGCAGGGTCCTGGGAAGCTCAGGGATGGAGCACTGGAACTTGTTCAACCCACTCTGTATCTGCAGGCAGTGAGTGTGGAGCAGGGTGCGAGGCAGAGCTGCTGACAGGACCCACCACCCGGCGCTCCCAGATAAGGGAATCTGGAGCCAGGACAGAGAGCTGGTATTCTTGCACTATTTGTGAGGGCCTCTTCAGCAAAGTATCAGCCTCCTCTTCCTGTCATGCCCCCTGGTCTCACTGCTCCAGGAATTCCTGCCTTCTGAGCTTTCTGCCTTCCACACATGGCTCAGCAGCAGTTGTGCTCCACAGCCTCAGGCTGGCGGGATCATTAGGGAACAAATTGGTGGGCATAGGGCCTAGAAAAGCTCAGCCTGAAGCGTTGGGATGTTTCCCTTCCTCAGTGAAGGTGCTTGCTTTGAAGCTAAGCTAAGGAGTACCAGGTCAAGCTCTCAGACCTGCACAAGCAGAGATCTGCTCTGAGGTTTAAAGTACAGTGATTAGGGATGTGTGAAAAATAGCTCTGGAAAGGCACACAGTGTTACAGTGGGGAAGTATGAAAGCTGGAAATGCAGGCTCTCTCTTCCAATAGAAGCTTTCTGGCCATGAGGCAATTACTGAGTACCTGCAAAAGCTCTTATTCATTCTTGCCTCTGTGACTATAAAGATACAGAGACAACAACCTGGCGTTGTGCCACAGGGGTGCATCACACACAGGTTTTTGTAGGGGAGAAATACAAACAGGTGCTTAGACTGCAGGCCAGGTCATCCAAGTGATACCCATTTCCACTTCTGAAAGCAATGCTTAAATCCTTGGTCAATCCTTGGCACACAAATGTAATTGTATGCCCCTCATAAAATGACAGCATAAAAGACCTAAAGCAGCTAAGTCTTAGTTTAAGTCATCCTGCTCTCAGTACTGGACACAAGGTGAAAGATGAACAGAGTGATACTGCTCTAGCAATTTGGAGAACAGGGTACCTACAAATCCAGCAGCAAGAGAACATGAGACTTATCTGGAAGTGAGGTCTGTTTGAGCTTTAATGAAAGTTTCCTGTGCTATGGGAAAAATGAGTTCAAATGACCCAGCCCATCAACCCAAAGGTTCATCTTGGCTCTGACTTCAGTGATCAACTCATGGAACCTTGGACCAAAAAAAGCCCTCAGCTTTGTAACCCAGTCAGTTACAAACCCTCACAGACAGTTCTGCTTATAAGCCTCCCTGACTCCCTTTTTAAAAATTATTTTAAACTGACTAATCTTCTGGTTTACATCAGTTAAAAATAGTTGAAACTATTCAGTCTATGAACCAATATTTATAATTATTTATTTTTGCAAAACACCATTAAATTTTCTAGAAAATACAGCTTGCTGTTTATCTCCTATTACTACCTTCCTTCCCTTCTACCCCCCAGAAAAGCCACAGATAGCCATTAATATATGTGTCTTTTCTCACTGGTAGTTTTGATGTATCTGGAGGGGAATTACTGTTCTAGCTGTGTTTGGAAGTTGGGACCCAGAATTCATTTTAAACCTCCTGAAGTTAAATAAAGGTCAGATTTGGGGCAGTCTAGCTATTCAGGCCTTTACTCCTCACTTTGTGAGAGCAGCTCTGCTTTATTAGCATGTCATCTAGAGGATTTGCACCCTGATTCACCTCTGCCTCTCACAAACCATCTCTCTGCACTAAAATATCATCATGTGCTACAGTGTGAAAGATCTCCTTGTCCTGTTAGACTTGTCAGGTGGACCTGACCTATCTAGGCTAAAGAATGTTCATTCTTCCATGGCCAATATTTTAGGCCTTCTTGGTCATTTCCTGTTCTGCTCTGGCCTGAGATATGATGTCATGGCTCACAATGGTCTTCACACTTCAACACTATGCAACAAATATGCTGTTATCCTCAGGGAGGTAACAGGGTAAAACAAATCCTCTTGGTCAAACATCACAGAAGTTATGTGAAGAATCTCCAGTGGGAAAGGAATACTAAGAACATTTTCTGCCTCTAAGGTTCTGTAGCCTCTCTCTGTGCAACCCATACTGATGTGTTGGTTTTAACTAAACAGTTAAGGCATTTCAAGTGTAGGCAACTGTTCATAAAGCAGTTTTTTTATAAAAGGGGTTTTGAGTGCTCAAATAAAGGCCCTTTGGAGGGTTCTCCCATGTTTCAGAAAGCACTGAAGCACTATTTTCTTTAAAAAGCAGATTGTGTGGCTGTATACTTACCCCACCTTCCCATTACTGCTTATTCTTGCATAGCTTTCCCATCCAGCTTTAAAAGCAGAGCAGACAGAGCCCAGTCTTGGGGGATAGAGTGAATGGATACACAGAATAAATTGCTCCCATGATCAGGAGGTTCAGAGAGACACAGATCAAACTTAGACTGGGACATTCTACTCTCTGCAGAGGGGGGCAGCAATGTTACCTGGGGTGTTTCAGCTCTGGCTTAAGGGTGGCATCTGGGGCCCCCTTTAACAGGCCAGGGAGGAAAGTGAATCCAGCATTTCCTATAGCCTATCAGGCACTCACAGACACTGAAAAACCCTTCCGTGTGCAGCTGCTGCTCAAGCCTGACTGCTCCACTGAGTACAAACAAACTGTACAAATGCTACTTGCTGACCAGCACACATGAAGCAGACTGTGCTCACCAGGAGCTGTAAGCCAATGGTTTTATTTGTGCAATGAGCCAAAGCCTTCCCTGCATCAATAGAGCTGTAACATTTATAACAGTAGAGATTTTAGTCCCATATAGGTTGAAAATCTTTCAAGGTTTGGACTGAAACACCTCAAGAGAGGGAGAGAGAACAGCTGTGCCTGTGCAGCTGATCAACAGTAACCAGTTTCTTGGCTTCCCAATCTGATTCACAGTCATACTAACTTAAGTAGCAACCTCAATTCTCCAATGACTTGGTGAACAGAGAACCTTGGTGAGAAATTCTGCTCTTTTTCCCCACCCATATAAATCCATTTTAAGTGTGGGAATGACACAACTTGCCATTAAAAAGGAGCAGTTTTGTGAGCTGAAGCTCACACCATACATGTAGGTGGAAGCCTTTGAACCTGCCCTCATCCTGAAGGACTGGTTTAAACTCTGGGTTTTGCAGTGATTAAACTATTTTGATTACAGGAATGATTCTTTTGTCCATTGGCACAGCTGCAAAGGCTTCAGTTTTCTAGTGGCATTTTAGTTGCTTAACACAAGTGCCTTCTGTCCTCATAAATTAATTGAATGAATTTCTGTAATTCCAGAAAACTCTGCCAGCGCATAGACACCAAACAATTGACTCCAAATTAACTTTTACAGAGTGAGACTGTCAATAACTTGGGAGAAATCATTGCTTTCTGCAGCATCCACAGGAAGATTTAACTGCCTGCCCATGATTCCTGTGCTTTCAGAGAATGCATTTGGTGTTTGCACCAACACAGGGAAGCATCTGCACATCCCACAGCTCACACCTGGCATACACTGCTCCACCCATTCCTCTTTTACCCAGACAGTGCATCCCAAGGGAAAGGGGTTGACTCCAAAGTCGTGGGTGACAATCCTTAGTGACAAATCTCTTCCCCCCCCCAGTATTCCCTCCAAGCAGCTCAATGTCACCACAAGGGCACACGGAGCTGTGCAGCCCCTGTGGACAGCAGCAAGAGCCTGATCCCCCCGTGCTGAGGCTTTGCAGCAAGTGACTGGTGGGAATGGCAGGACCACAGGCTGCCTGGTGTGACAGAGGAGGTGTGAATATGATGCTGACAGTGGGCTTTATCTCAAGCATGAACACAGCCTCCAGCCCTGTAGCCTGAGCACCTTATCACAGCTTTAGGAGTGTTAGTTTTTGAAAGGCTGCTTGCCAATCACGCTGTGCTGAGAAGCAACAGCTAAAATATCCTGCCCCTCTGGCCCAGAGCCATGCCCCCTCCACCACAAAAGGCTTCATCTATTTCCAGAAGCTTGGCAATCACAGTGAGTATTTTCTGGGAAAACAAAGAAAGGTTGTCAAATCAAGAACAGTGGGTGATAAGAGCCACCACGGCCACACTGAGTTCCTGGGAGAGAGCGGCTTTTCTAGGCTCTGGATGAAGCTGCATCCTTCCCACTGCAGCTCACCCACCCAAGGCAAAAAGGGGCCCTCTGTTCACATGCAGCCTAATGTGCATCCACTGCAGAATTCCAGGGTGGCCGTCCTGGCACAACCAACTGCCTGCAGTTCTCAACATGAAGGATTTGCCTTCTAATCACAGTAAGCAAGAGTGGGTACATGCAAGTGTGCAGCTGTACCTGAACTGATGAGAAGCATTGATGAAAAGGACCATAAATGTTAGCAGGAAGAAGAAGAATACATGCATGAATCCCAGACAAAAATCAGGGTGGTTTACCTCCCTGTTCTCAAAACACAGGGACTGACCTACACCACTCTCTAGTCAGGCACAATCCACAAATTTGAGATATGTCAAAACTAATGGACAATTGGGATCCTGTTCTGGGAATACAAAATTGAGGTTATGTACAGTGCCACTCTCACAGGCTGAAGAAAATCTGCTGAGGGTTTTGTGGAGGACAGGCTTTATGTAATGATTACATTTTTAGTTAGTTAGGTTATTTTTAGGTTCATCACCAGTCTGTTAGGGGAGGGAGAAGGGAAGTAAACAACCACTGCAACTTCTAGGACAGGTGCCATTTCATTCCAGTAGCTGTTTAGCCATTTCTAGAAATGGCTTCACCTTCTGCAAGCTCCACACCGACAAGTGGCATGCAGCAATAAATAGCACAATGGGATAGTGTGACCTTTTGCCCCTTGATTTGGCTGCTTGGCAAGAAAACCTTGGTCAATGGGCACTGGTGACACTATTCCCAGCTAGGCCAGGATGACCTGAGTTGCAAAGAAATACCTGGCAAGTCTTATCCCAGACAAAATGCTTAAGAAATATCCTCCCTACACCCATCTCTTCCTACACAAACTTACATCCTGCAAAATCTATTGTGAGAGTCCAGATCAACATATTTAGTGTTGAACTCAACCATCCGTGTGACACTGAAACTTTTAATAAATTTAATGTTTAAATAAACAACCATTCATACACCACACACATACCAAGGGCCTTCCCGAGACACGAGCACTCACACACACTTCCATGACTAAACCCTGAAAAAGAGACACTCAGAACCTTGTTGTAGTGCATGCACCATGTTTTTGATTATGAAGTAATAATTTTATTGGAACCTCTCAGTGTCTGGTCTATATTTTCTCTGTTTTTAGCAGAAATTGCTCTCGAACTTGAGGCACGTTCTCCACTCACCAGGAGAGGTCACCACACACCTCAGTAACCAAACGAAGAGCCCAGATGGGATCTCACAGGAGGGACCTTTGGTTGGGCTGGGTAAATGTCCCAGCTCAGAACAGCTGGGGATATGTCATGTCCGTGCTGCCCACAAAGGGTTCTCTTTGTCTCTCCTGTGCAAAGTTAGGAAGTGCAGACTAATGCCAAAATTTTCCTGCATGCAGCTGCTCCCACTGCAAGTCCAGCCTTTCTGCAGTAAGGCAGTAACACAGACAAATTACACCTCAGTCCAAACACCAAAGATGTCTCATAACACAGAGAGAATGAAAACCTTGGATTCTGAGCAGTTTGCTGCAAGATCAGCCTATGAATTTCTGAGACCCAGCTTAAAGATCATGAGGAAGCAAGAATGGCTGCCACAGGACTGCAAAGACCTACATGGCTTAGAACCACAGCTAATCCATGTTTTGGCTGGAGTGTGAATATTTTTGTCTATGTTGACATTCCCACCTTTCCAAAACAAGATGAACAGATGCTGTTCATTTTGCTAGAGATGAATTTTAGCCAAAAAAGGAGTTTCAGGTGAGGATTTGTGGAACATGAGTACTTCTTTAGGCCCCTGCCTCTCACCAGGCTCTTGTGCCATTGCTCGGAATTCCTCAGCTTGTTTCATGTTTGTTTGCGGATCCATGTTAGGCTCTCCCCTTCGTCACTGCAGCTTCCCTGCTGGGCTTCATTAGCATCAGAGGAATGTGATAAATGTGCCTAACAAACCTAAAATTAAAATTTTGAGATCAAAACCCCATGCTCCAGAACCACCTACAACCTGTTACTAAATGCCAGCCTGTTGCCCTCCTTGTCCTCAGGTGGCCTTGGCCCCTTCTTTTGTCAAAGGGCTAGAGAGGAAAACATCCCCTCTTCATCCATTCAAAGAGATCAGTGAGCATTAGTTAGAGAGCACAGAACAGATCAAAGGCAGATACATCCTTGGGACCCCAGAGCAGAGTGGTGCCAGCACTGACTCTGTGCTTTACTGGCCTTTAGCACCCCACAGAAGGTGCCACGGGACAGGAAGAGGAGACAGGAGAGTGTGCAGTGACCCTGTGGGATGACCAGCCCACAAGGAAAGCTCTTTCTGAGTTACCTGATAGTGAAGGCTTGGTTTATTCCCCATGGATGGGCTGTCTTAGACACCAGGAGTTCCCAGTTCCTCCCAGTCCTACCATCCCTAAGGCAGGGACCAAACTCTCCTCTGCATTGTGCTGGAGCAGGTGCAGCCAATACCTGCCAGCTGTATCCCGGGTGAGTGAGCTCAGTCCCTGCTCAGGATGGAGAACTGCAGCTGCTACAGATCCCCAGTGTCCCCTCTCACAGCTGGGCCCTGCTGCCAGCCCATCACCCAAGGTGAGGGCAGGGAAGTGCCAGGAGAGCAGAGAGAGCTCCTGCAGCTGGGCACTGATGGGCCAGGCCTGGGCTCCTGGTGATGCCTGCACTGAGCCTGCACAGCCCAGCTCCAGCCCACTCAGGGGAGGGGAGGGGAGGGGGGCACCAGGAAAATGCTTGGAGATTCCAGCTAAATGTTAATGTCTCGGTGAGGGGCCCCTGGTGCCAGCTTCCCTCACAGACTCAGCCATCCCACTGTGGTGAAAGTGCTGCAGAAACATCACTGCCCTTTCAGCCAGCCAGGGAATGTTGGCCTGAGCAGCTGGGAAGGAGAGGGATGCTAAAGGGGTCACTGAGCTTGGAAGGAGGAAGATGAGTTACTGCAGCAGTGCTCTAATGATGCCTTTCCTAAGCCTAGCTGATGTGCTATCAGCTTCAGTGCTCAGCTTCCTCACTATTCCTCAGGTATATCCCCAGAGGAATAGCTGGCCCTAATCTTGCTCTTTAATCAGAGATGATACAGGAGATAATCTGTTTAATCTGGTGATACAGGAAAAATATCTCAGGAAGCTGGTAAACAACTTATTGTTGGAGATGAGCAAGACACATCAACCTGCTTCCTTCCACCCTATATGAAAGACTTGCCACACAAAGGAACACTTCAAAAAGGGACACAAAGCCATTTTCTAACTCCAAAATATTTTCTGCTGTCCTCAGGGGTTCCTCCCTTCTTATAGACTGATGTTTGTGCTGAAGTCTCCATCTTAGCTGCACCACCTCAATGATAAATCTCTGTGAATACTCAGATACTGAGTTTGATGCTTATCTGAGCCCTGAGAAAATCTGGAATGTAAAGCAGAGACATTGCTGGATGGCTTTCTGTTTCCAGCTACTTGCCACTGCACCAAATCTGGTCTGAACCCAGCTGTGGGTCACATGGTCTGAAGCTGCCCTTGCTGTCTGGGCTATGCAGCACTCTCTGAAATACAATCACATGGAATGTCATTGTTTGGGGAGATGGAACATCCTTTAGTTGTGCTTATGGACAGCATCCAGCTGCAATGCATTAGGATGAGAGGCAATGACACAAATGGCAATGGGAAAAATTCCAAGTAGATATTAGTAAATCATTGTTTCTTGAAGGTTTTCAAAATTCACCTTGACAATGCATTGAGAAATTTCAACTAAGTTGGCTCTGCTTTAGCACAAGATTGCACCACAGACTTCCAGAAGTCCTGTCCAGCCTTAATAATTCTCTCACCAACACAGTCATAGATGAGGGCTGTACTAGTGTGTGAATGTCCAACAGTAACCAGAGAGACAATTCAGCAGAACCCAAAACAACTTCAGAGATCTCAAGGTCCAGAAGATTTATCATCCACTTTATGCAGACCTGTGACAAGCCAATAAAAGCAACAAAACAATCCTGGAGAAAAGATGAATCTGAAACTGCCCTGACCTTTTCTTACTCTGTTGTTACACTGAGAAGTACACACCTCAAACCTCTGGGATGATGATTTCATTTACTAGCAAGATTCATATCAAATGTGGTTTTCACCAACATCAACAACAAAAAAACCCCAACAATATAATAACATGAGACTTCCTTTTCTGTCACAGAGGGATGTTTCTAAGCTGTCTCCTTACAACACCCATTTCTAGAGACACATAAAATTATACCTCAAACTGATCTGCACATGAAAAAAAACACTGAAAACATTAAACCTGCTGGCACATCAAGAATTATTTTTTCCAAGCTTCCAGGACCAACAAGTTGATACTGAAAACTGGTTTGCAAGCTTTCAGTAACTCAAATATCAGATGAAAAATGCCAGATGGTCCTTAATTTCCATTTCCTCTGTGTAGATCCAGCTTGATGGCCTTTAACTCTGTGCATCACATGTGTGCAAAAATGCCATGAAAGAGCAAGAAGTATTATTGCATTTCAATTTTTCAGTGAAGCCAAATTTCAAACCTGTTCTTCCTTTCAGACTGATTGCAGATTTAATAGAAATTGTGTACAATAGACTGAGAAAGATGACATAAAGGAACTATTTTAAGCTGGATCCAGGGAAAGAGGAATTTCTTCCTCAACTTAAGCCTTGTAGAAGCTGTCTGTGCACATCAGCTTGGTTTTGGCCACACTCACTGTCATTCAGGCCAATAACCACTGCAGCTTGTGGTATTTGTAATACTTGGTTTTTCCCCTTCTCCAAATCACACTCTTTCATCTCTTAAGTCAATAACATCATATTAATAAGTTGTATTATTATGTTATGATAGCATTATTATGTAATAACACTCAGTTCCTACACAGCATGTTTTCTTAGCCCATCCCTCCAGTATGGTGTTCACAGTGACAAAGGAGCCAGGTGAATGTGCTGGGGATAACATTCACTTCCTTTCTCACTTCATTGTTCTCTCAGTTATTTTTCTTTGGATGAAGAATAACTGAGAAAGGAACACTGAGCTGTGCTCATTCATGTACATCAGTGGCACCAAGACAGCAGAATGATGCTGCATTGCCTAAGTGGAAAATGCTCCTTTAATTCACCACCAGAAAAGAGAACTATTTCTTCCCTCCTCCTTGTCTTCCTCCTCCTCCTCCTGGCTGGATGAAAACAGATCAAAACCTCAAACCAATCCTGGCACTAGCAGGAACTCAAAAGGTAGATTTGGGAGGGGTTGGAGGAAGATATAAATGCTGATAGCTGGAGACACAGAGCAACACTGAACTGGAGAGACTTAAGGGAAGAGGAATCAGACACCAAACATGAATCTGAAACTTCTTTTTTGCCCTGGATTCCTTCTGCTGCTTATTGTCAGTCAAAATCAGGCAGGAGCCAGATCCATTTCCAGCTTACAGGTAAGTGACTGACTGCTCAATGGAGCTGAAAGAAGCTGATGCTTCTTTAGGAATTAGACACATCAGATGAGCTCTGTTTCTTCCAACCTCATCTTAAAGAGACATCATGACAGCAGGAATGCTGAGATGGGCAGATACAAAGTTATTAAACAGAGGAAATTGAAGTCATTGATCACTGGATTTAAATTTCTAATCACAAGAGGTGGTTGAAAGGAAAATGTTTGGGGCTTTTCTTCCTGTAGATTCAGTTAGGGGATTGTACATTTAGGGTCATCCTGTGACTGAATGTAGCAATAAGCTTTTGGAGTAAAAGAAATTATTCTGGAAGGACTGTGATCTAAATCCCTAGAGCAGTCATCTGCATGCCATAAATGTCCCTGAAGCCCCTGGTTTTAGCTGAAAAAGGAATTAAGGGGTTATACCTGTAGGATCTCCTCAGCTCAGCTGTGCAGCAATGCAGCCCCTGCTTGTGACTACCAGGTGTAGAATATAAGAAAAAGAGAGAGTGTGTTTGTGTACCTATGTGTATTTGTTTGTGCAGAAACTCCAAGTCATTATGAAAAACATTTCAGTCACTGCACTAGGGAGCTGGCATTGCCATATATGAAGTAACCTCCCACTGTGCAAAGAAATGTATAACATAATCCTTCAGAACCAATTTCAGCATATCTCCTGCCATTGCATTAATTCTCCTAGATACCAACTATTTTTTTTCTTTTTCCTTATTCACACTTTATCAGGCCTTTTTCACATTTTTCATAATTTATCCATGTGCCCAGTTCCAGGAAATACTTAACTGGCAGTCTGGCAGCCCAGAAATATGGCCTCAAACTTAGCACTGAGTATAGCTCATGTAGAAATAATGAGAGTTTCCAAAACCCCTCCTTCTCCTCTCTTCCCTTTCCACCTTCCACTCTTCCCTTTTTCCAGAGTCTGCCCAAATTGTTAGATGAAGATCTGGAGCATCCCCTGGTCTCAGAAGAGTGGGAGCATGAGCAAGATGACCTGATCCCAGCAGGTGTGTTTGATGAGCAAGACACTGAACTCCAGTGGATCCAAGACTCCAGGGAGCAGCCCAGGAGCATTTCCGTAGGTGACAGCGCGATCTGGAGATTCTTCAGCGACCTCCTGAGCTCATCCCGTAGATACCAAGGCAGAAGCAAAAAGGGCCTCTCCAGGGGCTGTTTTGGTGTCAGACTAGACAGAATTGGATCACTGAGTGGACTAGGATGCTGACTCTGCTATGGTAAGAGAAAGGCAGAGGCTGCTGCTCTGTGTATTCATGTATAACTTGCAGAAATATGCAAAAGAGCAGAGTTAATTCAGCTTCAAGGAAATGGTGCCTTAAAGTAAGTTTCACCCTGCTATCACCAACACAGTTTATTATTTTACCTTCCTCAGAATTCCCTGTCACCAGATGTAGACTTAAAACCTGTGAATGCCACACATCTGTTTTACTTGCTTTTCCTCCTTCCTCTGAGTCAGCTGTAAGCATTTCATCTTGTCTTAGAAGATCAGAGAGGTTTTTCACCAGCTCCCCAGGGATGCTTATTTCAATCCAAACAAACTCTGAGCAGAACAGTGGGGCTAAATCTACCACTAGAACAGTAAGAAAACAGTTAATTTCCATGTGTGAAGTCCTGTACACTTCTTTCTATTGCTTATTCATCTTTATTGACAGGACTGACTTGGGGTTTCAAAGCACCCCTTGCCTCCTACAGTACTACTCTGTACTGAGCAAAAGTACACCTCTCCCCTGATACACTTGGCCAACAGAATGCACCTTTGCTGTACTGCCTGTTTGTATCAGAGTATTTATTTATGAACATCTATCTGAAAATTAATTACAGAAAACAACATTTGTACTGTTTGTGTACTGAATGTATAAATAAACAAGTCTCATTATGTCACAGGTAATAAACTGTTTTCCATAATGTAATGAATTTGCTTCAAGGTTTGCTGTGTGATTTGTTCATATTTCATTCCTGAAAGAGAGCCCTAGTTTGCAGTTAGACACTAGAATTCAGGGGCATTTCAGAGGGTTGCTGTCTGGTAAACAGAAACCAAGACACAAAGCCCCAAGTCTCTGACCCACAATTTGAACAAAGGGCAGCTCTCTTAGCAGACATCATTAGAAAGCAGTGACTCTGCATTTAGACCTGCCACTGATGGAAGAAAACAAATTTTTCTTAGTAGTACATCTCATCTTATTAAAAAAAAAGAAAAAAAGAAACAAACCCCCCCTCAAAAAAAAACCCAAACCAAACCAAACCAAAACAACAACAAAAAAACCCCAAAACAATACTACCCTTCTTTGAAGGAAATTCAAAGGCACCCTACTTTTCCATAGGCAGATCCAGGTATTTCAAACCACTGAGAAGAAAATTGAAAAACATATCCTGAAGGCTTCTTTGTTTAACGTTCTTGGTTAGGTCTTATGTTGTTTGCTAGTTAATCTGTTTCAGTTGACTTTATTAATAAAGCAGCAGCAACTGTGAAAATGTGCTGAACAGATATTTGTTGCCATATGCATACACAGCCCTGATTACAAGCTCTCCAATGATGAATTAGTCCATAATGAATTTATTACACCCTGAATTGCCATTCCTAAGAAAAAAAAATCACAAGAAAATTAAGATTTCTACCAATCAATAAAAGAATTAAAGTCCAGAATGAAAACTGTGTTATTCTTTCATCTTCCAGCATAATTCCATACCAATAGCTAGTCTATACATGGCTTAAAACCAACTATTTACTTAGGCTAAGAAGAAGCAGACCTGCTTACTTGGGAGAGCTTAACAGAAAGCATCCAGCTTTCTTAGAGTCCCTCTTCAGGTGTGCTACCCCAGGGCTGGCCCAGGTGCAGCCCATGTGGTGGAAAGGTTAATCCACACAGCCCGTGGACATCAGGGTGTCAAACAACGTAGAGCCAGTATCTTATGACACCCGGAGCTAATGGGAAGTTTGCAGCCTCTTTTCTAATAATCCTGAGTCAAAGCTTGTTCCTAGCTCCCAGTAACAGCAGGGATGTTGTCACAGACATAAAGGCTTCTTAATGCTGAAATTTCACTGAAAACCCAGTGGAGGACAAGCACTACTGAAGTTTATTTGTAGAAAAATAACAGAGGTCAGAGTAGGTTGAAGTCTGAGCTGTGAGACTTGTGAACAGAGTCCTACAGAAGATGAATAAGAAACAGATAAGAGTTGCAATTAGAGAGGTCAAGCTGGTAATGTGCCATCCCATCACCTGGCATTTTGTGGGAGCATTTTAAAAAGGCACTTTTCTCAAAGCAAGAACAATTTATTTAACATAAAAGGCTCTATAATTAGATCCCCAAGACTGAAGCCAGGTGTGTTTGTACTTTAGGTAATTTGCTGCGTTCTATTAGCATTTAAATAATCAAAGCTAAGCTTTGAAGTGAGGATGCCAGTCAGATGAGGGAAGCTCATCTCCAGCTGTGCCATTTCCATCTTTGCTAAGAAGCAGTGCATGAATTTACAGACCAGGGTAACAGAAGTTGCTGAGGAGAAAAGCCTCCAATAAAAGTACTCCTGCATGGAAAGAAACATACAGATATCTTTCTCAAATATGTGTGCTTTTGGTGTACCTGATTTTAGGCCTGATGTTAGGCAGCAATTGAGATTTGGTCTCATCCAAGACTCACTTCTGGCTAGCTTATGAATGGAGGGCCAGTTGTATTTATTCCCCCTGATCATCACACAGATCCTGTTCAGTCTCACTGCTTTATGCCTTTCCACTCCTCCTTCAGTACACACAAAATTGAGGATGATGCACATCCTCACCCAGATCTGCTTTCATTCTCTATCAACAATAACCCTCTCACCTGACATGATCTTCCTTCATTCAGGTACTGCACTTTCAAAACACACATCTCCTTTTTCTGACAGGTTCTTTGCTGTGTTGCTTTAAACAAACCTACTTGCCAGCTGTTAAAACAGCTGGATGCAAAAATCACTGTCCCAAACCAGTTGATATTGCTGGTTTGCTTCCATTCTAAGCAAATGAAGAGAGCAGAAGGCAGAGGCTTAGTGAAATTGCTTTAATGTTACCCAGGCAGTGAATGAAAGGACCCTGTCTGCTGTTCTGCCCCTTACAGAGGGAAGGATTACAAAGGTAAGGAGGGGTTTGGTGACAATGCCAGAGAACCATCATCAGAGGAACTTTCAAAGAAGAAAAATCTCCTAAACCCAAGTCTCAGGACATAGTCTAGTCACATAGCACAGAAATTTGTATAATGAGAAGAAAAACCTGTTGTCCCAAGAGCTGCTGCAGGCAGATGAACATTTTCAATTCCTCCCACTTGTCTCCCCCACGGAGAAATGATCCATCCCTCAGTCCCTTGGAGGGGAAATCAAGCCAGCTCTCAGCTCCTGTGTATCTGAGGCAGAGCAAACAGGCTGAAAGTGCAAGGTTCTTTCACTGCATCAACTCCTTCCTAACACTGATGGAGGGTGGAGGGAGAGGAAATCACTGGAAAAATGGGTGCTGCCAGTAAGGGAGATGACTAAGGGCAATTCTTTCCCTCTGGAGCTCAGAAGACCCCCAGCTCCTGAAGGGTGACCTGTGGGGGCAGTTCCCTTATCGAAGCCAGAGGGTACAGTGCAGCACTGCAGGGGTCTGCCAGGAGGCAGCTGAGCTTCCTCCAGGCAGAGTGGGGATATAAGGACAGACATCCATGGGCAAAGAAGCAATACAGTATCGAGATGATGACAGGGATAGGGATAGGGATAGGGATAGGGATAGGGATAGGGATAGGGATAGGGATAGGGATAGGGATAGGGGTAGGATGCAGTTCCCGGCTCTCTGCTGCGGGGCTCCCTGCTGCTGCTCGTTGTGCCGTGGGCAGCAGCGCAGTGCGGAGGTGCGCTCCCTGCAGGTACCGCGGCCGGCGCTCCCAGGGCGGCCACCCGCACCCATCCCGCCGGGGCGAAGTGGTAGAAACAGCGCTCTCAATCCCTCCTCTCCTTTCTTCTCCAGGACCTCCTGCAGTCGCTGCGGCAGCTCCGGGAAGAGGAAGGGGAACCGAGCCTGGGGGCCGAGCCGGTGGCCGGGGCTGAGGACGGCCGCTCCCAGTGGGAGCTCCCGGGGGCGGGGAGCGGCCGGGCGGGGGCTCCGGTCCTGGCCCCAGACCTCCCCCAGGCAGCGGAGGGACAGAGCTGTCCCTCCTCCCCTGTCCTCCCTCAGACGGAGACACTTCTCCTGCTGCTTTGGGACGAGGATAGAGAGGACCGGCGCGCAGACGGGGCTGGGATGCGGCCAGCACGGAGCCCGCAGGTTCGGGGCGGAGCGGGGCAGGCCGGGGCAGCCGCCGGGAGCTGCCGCTGCCGCCGGCTGAAAGCGTCGGAGCGGCCTCCCCCGCAGCTCTCCGCGCTTCTTTCACAGATTTCTGGAGCAGATGGAGAAGCTGAAGCCGGGACCGGCTCCCAAGAGCTTCCTGAGTCTCCAGGCCAGCGTTCAGCAGCCATTCCACCGGGCTGCCCTCGTACCCGCCACGGCAGTGGGGTACAGAGCAATAAACTTTGTGCCAAACCTACATTACCTTTTCTGAGTGGTTTTTTTTTCGGTCACGGTTTAGCAGATGGTCAGAGGATACAGAAATCCCCTCCAGAGTGCTCCTTTCCCTCTGCTCTAAGGGCTCTGTCCTGGCCCTGGCCAGAACATCCCACCCGTTCTGGAAAGCCTTTTGCTGGAGGGTTGTAGCAGCAGGAAGGACAGTGGTTGCATCCTTCCAGGACTGTGTCAGTGACCCTCCACGCCGTACTGAAGTGGCACTACCAGGCACCGCTGCCAGATCTGGGACCGTGGCAGTGAGCCAGCACGCCTTTCCCGATGGCTTCACTGCTGCTACCAGGGAATCCTCCCCGGAGGTGGGCACGGGGTTAGGGGTTAACTCCAGGTAGTGTCCTACACACGCCCCTGTGCCATGGGCTAAGCCGCTGGTATCAGTGCCAGGCTTGGCACGACAGACCGGCACAGGGGGACTTCTTAGGACAGAGGGGCTCCATCGCTTTAAAAATACACCTGGTAGCGGCTGCAGCCGCAGGCGAAGGGCCGCGAGGGCTTCAGCACCTGGGACAGACGCCAATGGCCACGCACGCCGGCCCCGCCGGGCTACCCTCGCCTGCCCGGGGCTCCCTGCAGCCTGCACTGAGCCTGGAGGGTCCAGAAAAGACAAGAGATAATGTATCACGATCACCGGGAGAAACAATCCGTGTTTAGGATGAAAATTAATTTCCCCCCTTGGAAAAAGTTTGGCACCACTTAATTGCAGGATGGCCACTGCAGACATTTTTACATTTCTGTTTTGATTCTTGTCTGATGGCCTCATTGATTAACTTCCTTCTCAATCTAACTATCACGCAGGGAAGGAGAGCCTGGGTGGGGTGTGGCATAGTTTTGTCAAAGGTTTTGTCACTGGGAGATGAAAGGAATCCAAATCCAGCCTCTTCCTCAGAACAGGAGGCTCTGTACAAGCAGCTCACACTCTCCAGCACAGAGTGGCAGCAGGAGAATGGACACACTGGAAGGATGTGCAGCAGGTCAGGGCAGCACTTAAGGCAGGTCTATCCATCAGCAGATAGAACCCACGTGGCAAAAGCCCCCAGGGTTACAGTCCTTAGCCTTACAGGGCTGGAAAACAAGGACATAGAATCATCTTGCTGGGGAAGGGGCAATGTCACCTCAGCTGAGCTCTGTCCATCCTCCTCATCACAGGATCCACACACAGGCTGCCAGTAGCATCTCTCTGATCTGAGCAACCAGAGCTGCTCTAACAGAGCCTCCTGTCACTACACCTCCCATCCCACACCCTGTGAAGCGGGGGAAATGTGCCAGACTCCCAACCCTAAAACCAGTCACAATAAGCTTTTTAGAAGAACCTGCTGCCCTGTTAAGGCAGACATTTACTAGGAAAATGCCCAGCTGAGCATAGGCAATGCCTAGATCTTGACTCTCTACTGCTGAGCTATAAAGCCTAAAGTTCATATTAATTTACCAGGGTGATAAGACTGAGATAAACAAGTGACTTTTATAGCTTAACAATGATGAACTGAGTTCTGACATTTCACACTCCATTTGCTTTGGCAGAACTGCAAGATGGATAATCCAGGGCAGAATTTGGCTGTGAAAATACAACTGCTACTGTGACAGGCAGACATTTTATCCCATCTCTACACTTCACTACACTGTACATGGAATAGAGCACAAAAGCTTCCTGTCTTAGAAAAGTATTGTCAAGGCTGAAGTCATGCTGCTGCATCTTATTTATCTGCCATGGAACACAGAAGATGAAAAGGAATGAACCAGTAAAGAAAGGACTATCTTGGAGTCTGACTTAATTACTAAAATCCTGAACAATTAGATTGTTTCACAGGGACAGGTCACTCAAAGCAAAATATTTCACATCTGAGATTAATATTGTGTCCCTCAATTTCTTGCTGCTGGGTTTGTGCCCCAGGGGCTGCTGTACAAAAAAAAAAAAAAACCAAAACAAAACAAAAAAACAGACACAAAGGAAATCTCAGAGCGAGCTACAAAATGTTTTTTGCACAGAGAGCACTAGAGAATACTTTGTGGGGGGGGGGTGTGAAAGGAAAGAAACAAGAAATACAACAATAATATTCTAATTATCTAAAATTGGACACTCAAAATTAATTAAGAATTCTGGTTTATCTTCTCCCATTTTTGCAGTTTACAAAACAAAGTAACACCTTGGCACAAACAAACATATACAGGAAGAGAATACTTGTAACTAATTAACAAATTATACAGACACTGCAGCAGAGAGTATTAATTATAAAAAATAAGCTATCAGGATCTTAATTCTTTTTTAAAAGCACAAAATAAGAAAGTGTTGGAGCACACAATAATACAAAAAATAGTATTACCTTTATGTTCTAAAAAAAATAAAGCATTGAGGAAAAACAGACAGAGACCTTATAATAAAGGGCTTAATCAGAACATACACAGAGTTGGGCTGACTTCAGGCTATATTAGGAAGAAATAGCATTTGAGTGTGACTTCACAACCTTGAGGATGTCCTTTCTAGTATAATTTTGGTAGCTGATCATGTGAACAGTATGTGCACATGTTTGTACATAAACGCCATGTTAAGACATTTAGGACATGGGAAATACTTTACCATTCTATTATTATTTTGAAATTGTACTCAGGAGATTCTTTCAAGATCTATGTTCATATGAAAAGTCAACAAATTATTACTAGACTGACATTCAACTTACTCCTACATTTGTTGTTGTTTCAATTTAAAATAACAAGAAACATTAGGAAAATGCAAAAAAACCCATTGCTTCATGATTTAGAACTCTCTTGCATTTCTGTAAAAAGATTAATTTTTAGTTATACTATATGTACAAAGACAAAAGTGGAAGAGAAATATGAAGCATTTCTGTACTTTTCTAATTTGTCATCTAAAAATAGGCAGTTTCTAGTTAATTTTACGACATTCAAACAAATAAATACTTTTAGTTTTCAATATATTATATTTAAGATTTTGTTTTAACTCCTCACAAAACTCACATATCTACAAACCCATCCATTTTTTCTTTGGGATAGATTCTGAATAATACCAGCTATCTATTTAAGTTCTCATTGAACAAGTTTCTTTCTTGTACGACGGTAAAATAAGCTTATTGCTGAAACTGGCTGCCTGTTCTTTAAATTCTATTTATGCAGGGTCAAGCCTTACCATCAATGCTTAAAGAAATCCCAATATTTAAACGTTTGGCTGTTATAAACACTAGTGTTTTTCAGAGGTGCCGAAGCCGGTTGTCGCGGAGGGCTGGAGGCACTCGCTCTCCCCACGGTCAGTCTGCACTGAGGTGCAGATCGAGGTGCTGCTCTTGTTGGTAACACACAAATACAAAGTCTCAGTGGTGATATCACCTCAGTAGCAATGGGAAAAGTGGCCCAAATCTGGGATTTTCAGCACACTCTCTGGTATGCGGTGGCCGCGCATATTCCATATATAGAAGGAAAGCGTGCACAATACTTTAGGTGTCCTGAAAGACAATTTATCTTCATTCTTGACTCTTCACCAAATACTCATCTGAAAGCCTGTTGTTTCCCCTGTAAAAGGCAATTTCCTTATGGAAATCTTCTAACTGAGCAAAGTTTAGAGCAGTTTTGGGAGTGTTTCCCATCTCTGTAAATCTGACCATAGGGGTCTCTTGAAAGAGAATTGCTAAGAATTTCCAACTGGACTATGTAATCACAGCGCCTGGTATCAAGAGGAGGGGGAGTGACATGAAATCACTGACTTGTGACATACATTCCTCAGCAACAGCAGCTGCTGCCTAATGACAGCTAATAAAGGGAATCTTCCCTTGACAGAGCTGCATGCCTGCAGTGGGACTGGAATGTGCCCAAGATAAACCCACTGATAACCTAGGAAGCAGGGATCACCCAAAGAGTATAAAAGACAAGCTTCAGAAGAGAGACAACAGGACAAGGAAGAAAGAGACTTGAAGGGACATCTCAGAAGAAACAGCTTGAACTTCCCTATTCCCAACGAAGTCAGCGCCATGGACACCAAAGGCTCATTTCTCTATGGCTTCCTTTTGCTGCTGCTCATCCAGCTCCAGTCCAGCAGAGCCAACCCTATCTACAGCCTCAGCCCTGCCAAAGAACTGGCCAGCATGGAGGTGAGGACTCTCATTTTGCAAGGTTAAACTTTTGGGGTGCTTAGCAGAGTGTGAGGTGGTGCTTTGCCTTCCTTTCGCATGATTGGATTGCAATAACCACATCAGCCATCAGATGCTGGGGGACAAAGCCTCAGCTTTTCAAAGGGGTTCAGAGAAGCTCTGTAGGGCAATATCCTCCCGTGTTGTGTTCACCTGAGCTCCTGGGCAGTAGTGGGAACCAAAATTGTGATGTTGTAGGATGTCTGCTTTGGTGTTTCGGTTCTTTTTATTTTAAAGATACATCTTCCTGGGAACAAAGTTCCAGGGAAGGGAAAAAATCATCAGAGTAGCTCTGGAAGAACAAATAGAAAATTCTGAGGTAGGGTCCTGTCTATATACTTACCCCTGCTCCATATGGCTCTAGCTTTGTGAATTTGAGAGATCTGGTTTTGCATGGATGAGAGATGAGGAGGCAACGTGGAGCACCCAAAAACAAACTTTTAGAAATATTATAGAGGAATAACACAATCATTTAGTGTGGCTCATCCAGAAAGGCTTCCAGAGCTCTAAAATTACCGCTAAGCATTTTAACAAATAATAGAGAAAATCCATTGTTACAGCACAGTACAAGCTTGAGACTCTGATGGGATCTGAAAGCTCAAACCTTTCCTTGGGCTGGTTGGTACCAGTAACCAGCTTCTCAAAGCTGTTCTCAGGCCCTAAGAACAAACTTCCTGAGCTGATAAGGACAAGTGAAGCTAAAGCTACCTCTGGGCTGTTTCCAGCAGCCAGGAAGAGTGGCTTCCAAATGTGCTCACTATCAGGCAAGCCATAAGGTTCATTCCTCTATATTCGTATTCTAGAGTTGGGCAATTAGATTCCTCTAATTGGTTGAGCTGCCCTTGAGGAGGTTATCTGACCCCAGTTACACAAAGCTTTACAAATTACAAAGAATGGTACCCAGGAAGCAATCATACAGCAGGCATGAATTTACCATACAGGTATCTTCAGTTACTTTCAGGAGTAGCAATCCTGTAATCCCTGGGGCAGAGATTAGTGAAAACACCTAGAGCTTCTCCAAGTGACGTCCATTGAAATAGCCAGGGGTGATAAAGGAGCAACTTCTGAGAACGTGGGAGTGGGCTATGTGGCTAGAGGTTTTCTCAGACTGTGTACCACTGGTGGGCTGAGTGGACCTTGTGCAACACACATCTTGCATTTTCTTCTCTGCCAAGATGTCTTCTAAACTTGCCAATAAGATACACGTGATGGCAAGCAGCTTCATTCAGCTCACAAGGTGAAGCTATGTCTTCCCATAGACGGAATTACTGTGAACAGGGATATAATGCAGAGGACAGGACCCAAGGACCACCAGTAAGGCTGGGATCCAACCTGTCAGTCTCCTTAGGGTGGGCTATGGGACCATCAATGAATACAGAACAGAATGGCTGGAAGAGTTAGCAAATGACCACAAAACAAGGAATTTCATTAATTTAATCCTTCTCTTATAGGCTCTGCTGGAAAGACTGGAGGATAAGTTTGCAATGATTGAAGCCCTGGAGTCCAGTCCTGACCTGCAAGAACCCAAAACCCAGGAGGAGATTCTGTCAGAACTCGCCGAGGACAGTGACAACCAGAGGGCTGAACCCAGGCTTGCACCCAACACCCCTCTGTCCTACAGGGACCCCTTCCTCAAGAGACTGAGGGGGCTGCAGATGCCCAGGATGATGAGAGATTCTGGCTGTTTTGGGAGGAGGATTGATCGGATCGGCTCCCTGAGTGGCATGGGCTGCAATGGTAAGTCCTGCCTAAGCCATTTCACTGAATAGCAAGGATTGTGTCCGTGCCATGGGACAGGGAAGGAGCAGCTCCTCATTTAAGAAGACACTGTTTCAGAATGGAATTAATTTGAGCCTAGTATTTAAGCTAGTATTGGTTTTTCAAAAGCCTTGCTGACAATGGTGACATGTACCAAGACAAAAACAGATTCTAGTAACATTTATTTCATGTTTGGTTTGCAGGTTCCCGGAGAAATTAGGATCAACCTCCCTAGAACCTGCTCTGAAGAATGCTTTACAGTACCCCTTCCTCCCAAGATGAAAGCCAGATGCTTTCTAAGCTCCTCAACAGAAAGTTATTACTATTTTTATTTATTTATTTATTTATTTATTTGATGTTTTTTAAAGAACATTTCTTACGCTAGCACTGACAGACCATCTTTAAATAAAACTAACACATTAGACATCTGTGCTGGACCTCTCTCCTGTCTGTTGCATTAAGTTTTCTTGTATTTGCCTAAAGTCAAAATCTTAAACTTTACTGATATTCTGGTACTTACAAGCTTGGATCTTACTTACACGAGACAGAGAAAACTTAGTAAAAATGAAAATGAGTTTTTGACTAGAGGTTTTTCCTCTGCAGTAAGAAATGCTAACAGGTTATCAGGAAAAAAAAACTTGCTTAACACTGAAAGATCATCATGAATCTTCCTATAGACAGGGTTTCAGTGATAAGAGAGTCCTTTTGCTGGTTTAAATTATACAGTTATGGGAACTGCTACAAATGCCTCATATAAGCAAAAGTTACATGAAAAGAAATAAATAAAATCATAACACTCCACAAGTTTCAAGATAACCAGAGGGAGGAAAGGGAATTCATTGTATATGCTTTCTAGCAGTGACCAAATAAAGGTTACGAGCATCAACAGAAAGATACATCATTAACTGTGTCTTGTCTCACTCTGCACATGGCTGAGATGCTGATTCCCAGAACTTCTTGAAGGATCCTCAAAGGTTTGAATATTATCATGATATTCCTCATGAGAGGGTAGGTGGGATCACTCAACTACACAGCAGCTTGTATGGAGCATTTATCACTTCCTGGGAATGGCTCCTTGCAAAGTTGCTCTAACACAGCTAATGGGAACACTGGAAGTCTGATTAAGGTTTATGTAAACTCAGTTGCTAGATTTCATACCTAGGAGCTGAATTTGACCCAAAACATATTCTAGCACCCCACCAAAGAAGGTAATATTGCCAAAAACACATTCAGTCAGCATCCCAAGGAACAAAGAGCTTGGATCCCCATGTGAGCCCCAGCAATGGCATCAAGCCCAGCTCAACACAACTGTCCTGTGGTTGACTGCACGTACTGCTAGGAACTGTGTTATTTTGAGCACCTCATGAGTCTCATTCCCAGAATCTCAGTGCATTCCCATGTACCTGAGTACCCTCAGGAGCTTGTTCAGGGCTTAAGAAGGCAGCACCAGGACAGACTCAGCTGGAACAGTCCAATTCTGACCTTGCTTAGGCAAATGCACATGGCGACAGAAACAGTACCTGGTGAGGATAAGGAACTGGAAGGCAGGTGCTCCAGAGCTGCTGACAACAGCTCTCAGGGACCACAGCTCCAGGGAAAGGGTAAATTCAAGCACACACCCCTCTGTGCACAAGGCCAGTCACAGCTAAGGCTGCTGCAACACTTTAACAGGGCTCATGTCACACATCACATTTCTGACAAGCCACTCTCTCAGTCACTCCCTGCAGTGCTGATATGGCCTCCAAGAGGGATCTGTGTGCTCCTCTCCACACTGGGCCTTGTGATTCTTTCCTAGGGAAGAAGGGCAGAAGTGTAAACCTGAGGGAATAATTTTGCTACACTCCAACAGGAAACCACAGTGTGATACGAATCCTCTCCCTCCAGCAGCACCAGCAACAGATAAAATATTTTGTGGAATACTGTCCACACAGGTTTCCCTGACAGAAGAATAAATTCCCAGGTTAAGATTCCCAGCAGCATCCATGGGACATCTCTGCAGTGCAAGATATAGTGACTTTGCATTTACTCAATTTCACAGATCATGGGGGTGTGAAGTCACCCTTTGGGGAGCCCTTGAGGGGACAATGGGGCTTTGTCTTCTTAAAAGGCTTTCCAAACACACCCACTGCAGCACAATGGGAACATGCAGGTGGATCCCTCCACACCAGCAATGGGCAACAGCCTGACTTCCCCTGTGCTGCTGAAAGTAAAAACAACTCATGTACTCTAACAATAGCTCTTGCTGGAGCTGAATTTTACCCAGTCAAGCACAACTTGCACAGACACTGTAAATTGTCCCTCCCTGTCAGCCCCTCAAGGCACAAAACACTGATCAGTTCAGTGGAATGTGCTAAAAATGGCAAGAAGAGGCAATGCTTCCTGACCTAAAGCCAGGTGGGTCCAGTATTAGCAGCAAGCCAGTTCCTGGTGGAACAAGTCTGTATTAGCTTGCAGACAGTAGGTTAATAGACCCTGCAGTCTGGGAGAACCTAATTGAAGGTAAGCAATCGAGGAAAAAAGCATCTCTGACTGGATTTTTACTGCTACTCCCATACACACATTGAGCTGTAAAGCACCCTCAGGGAAATCTTGCCGCCAGGTCAGAAGAGTGCTGCACTCAGGAGTAAGCACCAGGAGAAGCTGAATGGGAGAAACTCGACACTGATCAGCTCTACAGGCAAAGAACATCACCCC
This sequence comes from Ploceus nigricollis, assembly GCA_013399945.1. Lineage (NCBI taxonomy): Eukaryota > Metazoa > Chordata > Aves > Passeriformes > Ploceidae > Ploceus > Ploceus nigricollis. The sequence goes on from VXBC01009715.1 coordinate 479,107, forward strand.
CAAGGATGGAAAAAAGCTGCCACTATTGCTGTGAGTGCTGGATCAGAGAGAGCAGGGAACAATCTTGCAAACAGCCATCATGTAAATGAAGAAATATCCCAGTGGGACCAGAGAAGGACCAGGCTAACACCCTCCACACAGCTATAATGACATTTGCCACCTCCTGCCCTGCCAGACTTCATTCTAACTTCTGAACAGCATTTGGCAGTACCCATTATTGGCCATGCATAATTCAGCAGCTTGCTTTCCTTTGAACTCTGAAACACAGTAATTCCATTAGCATGCTCCATGCACTCTGTAAGGCATGAGCCTTGTTTGGAATAGGTGTCTGCTTGGCATGGGGTATATTGCAAATTAGATTTGATGGTTTCTCTGCCCCTCAGACACTGCACTATCCCTATCCAGCTTCCCACTAAACAAAATGCTTCCACTGAAATCCAAGTTGGCAGGCAAGAATGCCAAGAGGAGTTGTCAGCACTGCTTGGTGTCTCTAAGAAATCATATGTGAAGTACAGGGCACACACCCTCCACTGCTGCTGGGAGACATGAAGCTGTGCCAGTTCACATCCCAATCTGGCCACAACCAGCTTGCTTGATTTACATCTCCTGAATCTTAGCCCCCAAAGGCCTTTGCTGATTGACATCTGCTTGATAAGTGTGTCCCACACTTCTATGTGGGAAGGAAGGAAGATTTGCAAGACTTTCCCCCTCTATTAACATCTTCTGACTGCTCTCTCGGAAAACCAGCACAATCCTGTACATAAAAAGCAGAGTGGGGAGGAGGTAAAGTTTATGACAACAGAAGGTGGTGGGGAGGCAATTAGAGTCAGGCCTGCTATGCTGGGAATTGGGAGACAAGAAAAGAAGAGTAAAACTGGTGTGTTAATTCAGCCATCCCAGAGAGATACTCTCTAGTATAGGCATCAAAGAGCTGCTGGGGGAGTCAACAAAGGTTGTCATGTCTTAGCTGTTAGTCATGAGTTTTCAACACAGTATTGTTTTCTACTGAAACTGGTATATATGGGTTCCAATCTCTGCTTTTAAATGCTTAAAGTATCAGTAAGATGTGTGTTAAACCATACATAGCCCATACAGCAATCAAACAGCCTGGAGAAAGGGACATCCTACTCACTTTTAAACTGTGATCTCAACATCCAAACCTCACTGACTGACTCCCCTCCCTTCCCAGACAGCAGTGGAGCTCACTGACGTCTCATTCCAGCTCCCAGTAAGCCTTTTCAGACACTGCATTTGAACAGTGGATGCAGAGGAGACTGAGTGTATCTCCCCACTGTTAAAAAGCCCTTCAGCACCCTGGACAAGAAGAGCAGCTTCACTCTCTTCTCACACCCCTGCAACAGCCAAAGCTCCAGGCAGCCATCCTTTGTTCCTTCCAGCGCCTGCTGCATGATCCACAACTAGGAATGCACACACCTGTATGGGAATGCACATGCACTGAAGAGGCAGCTTGTATCCTGCTAGCAAAGCAAAAATTAAAAAAATAATAATAATCTCACTGAACATGACTAATTTTTTTCTGCTAGAGCCCCAGTGCGTCATTACAGCAACAATGACATATGGCTGGATTCAACGAGTCTATAAACCTCTCCCATTCCCTCCTGTGTTGCTGCATTTATAACCAAAGGCAGCACAGAGCTGAAGCAGCTCCCCCACTCCTTTCTCCTGATGACTCCTTCCTACCCCTGCTAGGGTANGGCCAATCACATTCACCTGTGTCTGGACTCTCTCAGGGGAGAGAGTCACAAGTGAAGTTAGAGTTAGTAGTTAGATACGGTAGTTAGAAACGTAGTACGTAGTTTTAGTATCTCTCTTTAAATAGTATATTAATGTATTATAATATAGATATAATAAAGAAATCATTCAGCCTTCTGAACTGGAGTCAACATCATTTCTTCCCATCCTGGGTTCACCTGCATTTTCTCCGCAATAGGTATCCTTCCTATTCTTTGCTTAGTTAAGACTGCTTGTGGCACTTCCTTAGCTCCTCAAATCAGATTTTCTGCCATTCCCTCCCAAGAGATGGTTTTACCCATCTCAAGCTTTCCCTGGCATTACATACCCACCAAGGGAGAGCCAGAGGGCAGCAGCCAGACAAGCTGCTGGCTAATCTGTGTTAAGAGTGCCTCAGAGAGCTACTACGTGCATCCTGTACAACACAGCCCCTGATGCACAGAAACATGGAAAGGCAGTGAGCTTTTGGGTCAGATATTTCTACAGTGCTCAAAGACTGTACTTACATTTTTGACTTGTAAGCATGAGATGAAGGCTCAAAAATTGTCACTAATTCTTTTCTGTAAGGCAGACAGCAGGACAAGGCAGGAAAGATAGCCACAAACTAAACATTCAAGATGAAATTAAGATCCTTCATACCCTGGAGAAGCCAACTGTAAAACAAAAGGTGACACATTGTCGTTTAAACCTCTTTCATTAATTTACTGGGAGGAAGGTGAGTTCTCAGGTAAGAAATGCGGCACAATGTGCACAATTTAGCTCCTTATCAAACATGGCAATTGCCTCCTTTGAAACAGCTGTTGTGAGAATGTGGAACTACAGTGGTCACAACCTAATAGATCACACCCATTCCTCTCTGCCTAGTCTAAGAGCACCTTCTGTACAAACTGTTAGACCCAGATAGCTCACAAACAGCAACTACTCAACTACCTCAAATCATGCTCTTGGATGGTGCCATGTTCTGCTAGTTTTATTATCATAAAGGGCAAAAATGAAACAATACTAGAAACATCAAAAGGCCTTGAAAGTGCTGAAGGAGACACACAAACATTTTACTCTCAGACATGTTACAGCTACATGAATACTTCCCAAGTGCCATAGTTCAAATAAAAATATATTCATACAAATTTAAAAAAAATACAATTTATACACACACACCATGATATTAGCTTATATCATTCCATAACAAAAAAACAGTGCAAAAAAAAACCAAAAGGAAAGGTCAGTTGCTACCATTGGAATGGTTCACAGTAATTAATAATTCAAAACTGCATAATTAACACTGCACAGGAAGCCACAAGGCAAGGAGGAAGGCCCCAGACTAACCCCCTAACCTTGCAATCAGAACTAACCCAGTTCTGAGTTATTTTTCCCTTAGTGTTGCTCTGTTAAAATGTTCCTGGCACCTATGTTAGAATAAGTTTCTTAGTAAATCACTTAGCAACTAGAGCCAGGGTAGAAGCAGTAAGTGTGTTGTAAGAAAGGAATTAAGTAACTGAAGTGTGAGAAGACTGATTCAACACAAACCCCTTGGCATCAGTCCTCATCAGAAGGGAAATGCTGCATCTCCAAATGTCAGGTGAACTTGTAATTCCCTTTCTGCAGGCTACAGAACAGTAACTGCACACTGAGATTTCCCTTTAAAGCAGCTGACAGGGTCACCCACCATCCTCATTGAAAACATCTTTACTGAAAGAATGAAAGGGTGTTTTTCATCTGAAACATTTGAATAAGATGCCCAGGCAGAGCAGACAGTGCTGCCAACACACTGAAGGCAAAGTGCCTTCTCATGGGGAAGCATCTGGTGCTCAGAAAAACCTTGACAAGATTCTCCAGCCTGACTTGTCTGGATTGCCCAACTCTAGTCTCAGCAGCAATGACAAAGACATCCTGCAGCAAAATACCCTGCTGTTTGTGTACAGAAATAAAATGGGACCAGCTCAAGGCAAAGAACCTAAGGAGCCTTCAAATTCATGTGCAGGAAGAGAAGGAACCTTCCCTTCACACACACTCACTCAACACGAGCAAGAGGAGAAACATTTGTCATGGGGAGACACAGGACATCCTTGACAGGTGTTCTAACAGTACAGGATTGCCAATTCCACCTAAGTGATCTGAAATCCCACAAAACCAGGATTCCTGTGATTCATAACTACCCAGGAGCACAAATCCTTTGAATGAAAAGTAGCCTAACATAAGCCTATTTCAAACCTACAGTCCAGCTTCAGGGAGTGCAAATGGGTGCTGGAAGTTTCCTGGGACAGCTAGGTGCAAGACCAAAGGTTAGAGAACACAGGCATTTCAGACAACACCTGCAGAGACTATCCAGACAGAACATCCTTACTCTACTTACAGGGAAAGAACTCGCAAATCAAGAGTAGAAACTGATGCCAACTCCTATGCTCTAAGGAAATACAGAAAATCAACAAAGTCTGCCTTCTGTCCCAATTCCCACCTAGCCAGCTCCTTATGGCAGACAACAGGTTAAATGGAGGGCTCAGAGGTTGTGTAAAAGCCTTTCTGGAATACATTCCCCATGTAACTTGTCCCAGTACCTTGGCTGAGAGAATGTTCTGTGCTTTATCAAGCCAATCAGCTCTGCAGTCCCTGAGGCACAGCACTGGCTTCCCACTGAGGGTTATCTGCACAGAGAACTCAGGAGGGCAGGTGCCTGCTGGAACAATACAGGTGCTGGCCAGGATGGTACCTGCTAAAGCACTGAACTGGCTGCAACTGGCTCCTAAGTGCTGATTTTACCCTTACAGATTGCTGCAGTTGCAAACATTATCCCAAGCATTTTTAGAGCACAGACAGCCCCACTTAAAACCTGCAGGAGATCCTGCCTTAGTCACCAGCACCAAGTATCCCTCCTTATGGCAGCCTGAAACTACTGAAACTTCTCTCATGAAAAGGGAATAATTCAACCAAGCCCAGAGACCATCAGTTCTATTTGTTTCCAGAAAGCAACACTTCTCCATGCTCTCAGGATGTGGAGTTCCCTGGTCTCTGACTCCAGTTGGAAAGGTGCCCCAGGCTCTCACTGTTTGAGCAGTGCAGGGACAAAGTGCCTACAAATGCCAAGAAATGCAGGAATGTCAAAGTGGAGTGCCACCAAGCATTTTAGAAGAGTCTCTTACAGGGAGATAATAGCAACAGCTAACAGGGAAAAGATCTCCTTTCTCTGAGATGTTCACAAATGTATTAAATATTTATAAACCCAAACAGTAACTGAAATGTAACCATTTTGAACTCCGAATCTGCTGAGCTGCTCTCAAAAGTCATCTGCTTTCAAAAACATCACCAGCAGAAACATTTTCCCATGAAAGAAGGAGAAAAATTAAGAACAAATGAAGCCAGAGGGAAAAAATATGGGCAAAAGGGAACACTTGCAAAGACAGGTATATTTCCAAAATGCTGGATTTTTTGATACTGCTTTTGCAAGAAACCATCCTCGAGAGCAGCTATTTGATATCTGCAAACTTCAGTATCTCCTCTTAGTGGTGACAGTAACTCCCTTCTCACACAAATAAGGCAACAGTTGCAGGAACAAGGGAGGAAGAAGAAAAGGGAGTCACACAGGAGGAAGGGAAAGATACTGCTGTTCTTTGCCCAGGACACAGCAGAGGGAAATGGTTCTTTTTTCGAACTCTTCAGAAAACCCCAAAATCAAATGGCAGAACACACAGTGTCAGGACAACATCTGATGGAAGGAGATAACTGGGGGACAGGGGAAGAAAACACCTGGATCGAGAGTTGTCAAACCAAGTGCCTGAGGCCAATCAACAGCTCTGGGCTCAGGCAGCTCCTCTAATTCTCTGGCTAGCAAAACATTTTCCAGTTCCCCAGGCTTGATGTGCACGTGAGAAGCCAAACGGGAGGTCTTGGGCCTTGTGCGGTCCAAGCAGAATGCGAGCATGTGTGCTGGCTTGGAGGAGGGAGGAAGCCACACCAACAGAGGGGCAGGGGCATCAAATGGTCTGATAGTGCTGTCTCAGTCTTGCCTGCAGGAATTCATGGGTCAGGTTGTGCCGAGTGATTATCCCAACAACCTTAAACAGGAAGAAAAGAAGAAGAAAAGATACAAGTCTGTATCACAGATGTGCCACTGAAAGACATCCATAATAAAGTGGTCATTCTTTTCAACACCCCAAAAAGAGGAAACCCAAGAGCAGTTCTTGACCAATGCTGAGTTAGAGTGGATTCAAGCTGAAATTCACAGAAACAACGTTCCTCCCTCTACCAACACTTACTCTTCAGGCAAGAATGCTGATTTAACTACACCCAAACAAACAGCTTAACCATTGCTGTGGTGTCTGGCACCAGTAGGACCCTCTGCCTAGGAAGGGAAATCCTTTCCATGTCAGACAGCATAAGGATGTAAAATCCTTTGGGAAGTAAAAACTGCAATTGGAAATAACAAAGCTGTCTTTTAGGGCTTCATTCAGGACATTTCTGGTATTCCACATGGCATGACTTCAGATAGCTCCTACCAGACACATTCAAGGAAGCTCTAAAGACCAAAACAGAGAAATGGTCAAGACTAGCTAAGAGGTGACTGCACACTGGCAGGTGACAAAAGGGACCCTCTCCCAGCCTGCTGTGGATAAAGTCAAACCATACATTTCAGCTAGTGAAACACCTCTCTGATTTTACACATGGAAAGAGTTTAGAACTAGGCTGTTCTCCAGTACCACAAGCATCTTGTTGGAACAAGCCAACATCTCTTGTTTGCAACTCACAGGCCCTGCAGAGTAACTATGGGGAACTTTGAGGCAGAAAAAGCAGTGCTGCCTCACACCGACCAGGTCAGGCTTAGGGGAAACAGTTCCTCATAGTGGTTATAGGAAACTGCTGACATCTACTGACTGTTCCTGAGCATTGTATATGGCAAAGAGACAAGGACAGTGAGTCAAGCACAGACCATTTAAACACTCCTTTGCTTTGCTGCTCCTGTGAGTACAAATAGAATACAACTCCCTTCCTACAGAAAAACCTCTTGCCTCAACATATAGGAAATTTTGCTCTTGGCCTTGAATAAAGCTGTGAAAGGAAAGGCAAATTAGTGGCCTCTGATGAGCTCAAGGCCTCTCAACAGATAGAAAAATGGGACAGCTTCTACAGGCTGCACACCTGAGACAGGAGAGATGCACGTCCTGCTCTTTGCAGGTAAAGGGGAAACAGACTAGGACACGAAAGATGACAATAAAGTCACAGCAATCAAGCCTTCAGGGCCCTAAAAAATCCTATTCTGATCTCTTTAAAGCATTTCTGTTTGGTGTTAAAAGAGATCTTAATTGTCCCAGAGAAGGAAAATGTTGCACAAACACTGTGGCTTCCTTGCTCAGCTAAGCCAAACCAAGGACTCACCTCTCCAACTGCATTCACAACCGGTAAGTGCCTGAGTCCCATTGTCCTGAACAGGTTGAAGACTTGTGACACATGAGTATTTGGAGAGACAGTAAAGGGTGATGGGTTCATGTATGGGGTGACATCCTAAGAAAGAAAAACAATCATGTTATTTACAAGAGGCATTTTCAATATCTCTGGGAATCGCTAACATGCAACTTCTACAAGTCCTCCATGGTACTGATGCCTGTACAGAGTATTTGACTGTGGTCATCTTCTATTTCTGCACAAATATGACATTATTTTGGTTTGGTTTGTTGAGAAGTTAAACTGGACAGGCTAGAAGTAAAGCACCAATGGACACTGTTACCTCATAGCAGGGGATTTCCACATACAGAGAAGGCTGAGTGCTCGAGGAGCACAGGATGTTGGTCACTGCACCGAAGAGTGTATTAAAACATGCTCTCCATGTTTTTTAAAGGCTTTGGACAGTTGTAAATATATATCAGGAGGCACTGTCACACTGCAGTGCATATCTTACCACTATCATACGAGGGTTCAGCAATGTGAGGTCCAGATCATGGATATCTGGATAGCGGGGATAATCCTCTGACATCTCTGCATGGGACAGACGAGGCTGACTTGCACTCTGCAATTAAAAGAAACTCCACTGAACTCATGTGTCACCATTCTAGACAACACAGGGGCTGCAAGTAGCACAGGAAACCATGCCTCCTAATCGCTCCCCCAGATCTCCTTCTCCTCTCACACTCACACACCTACCTTCTGCAGAGGCGCTGTTACCCAAACCTATGCAGGCCTTTAGCTGAGAGAGAACAGACCTGCTCCCCAACCTCTGACAAATCTACACTCGACACTGGAGGGCAGCAGGAAACCAGTCTTGTGGGATCTGGGCCTCAGATACTCTCACTGTCATCTCAGTGACACAGGTGACATTTTTCTGCTAGGACCTCAACAGACAGCAGTAAAACACAACGTATATACTGCTGGATGCTCTATTTGCATTTAATATCTGCCCTCTATTCTCCAGTTCTGCATATCTTTATGTCATATATTCATATTATATATTCTCCGTAGCTTTATGCAACAAACAGGTCTGTTGGATTACTTTTTAAACAGTGGCTGTCCTTTTCCTGGGGATATTTTCAACTACCTTTACTCTAAAAGCTGCAAGGGAGAATTCACGTTACCTGTCTGCAACTTTAAAAACACACATGCATTCCTTAAAGTGTAAAAATAGATATATTCTTTCTGGCAGCCCATGAATATTTTTCCCAATCTCCTGAGAAGGCAGAGATGTCTCTGCTGCAATTCCTGAACAGGCAGACTCACCGACTGGCTCTCAGAGTAGCAAACCCCCCGGTCAAGAAGGGTGACCAGCTGTGAGCGCAAGATCAAGCCGTGGAAGGTCAAGGGTCTGAAGCGTTCCTCCATGGTCCACTCCTCACTGGGAGACTGGTCAGGGTACAGGTTGGGATAAGGAGTGTATCTGTGATGGATTTAACACCATGTGTTACAAGCTTCACATAGAACAACTCCCAGAAGAGCAGCTATTTCATCTCTTTGCAACCTTCCTCTGAACATTTCAGGGACTCTTGCTAGGGACAAGCAAGACTTCACAAAAAAAAAAAAAATAGGAGAGAGAGGTCAAGAGCCATTATGTGGTCAGAGCAGCAGAATGGGACAGTCTCTTAACTCAATTTCAAATCACTTGCTATTAAACCACTTTTCAGTGCCAAATTACTCAGATTCTAATAAAAGCTGAAGCATCTGGCAAAATATTAGGGTCAGGATGCCATTCATGAAAGTCACGATCACTGATGTGAAAATTATCCACTAGACTGGGCTTTTACTTGGAAGTAACAGCAACACAAGCCTGGTGACTCAGCCCAGTCACCAGAAAGGTGGGATCAGTATCACGGCACCAGGTCATTAGCTGGGATAAGTGAGCTTTCTAGAGCTCTCACATTTTTGCAGACAAGAGGACATTGATTTCTACAGAAATCTTCCCAGGTACTTCATCCTCTCAAGGAAATATGTCTGTATAAGTGTTTGAAGGAAATGTAAGAAGTTGGACATAACCCACTTGCCTGGGACTTGGTCACAGGTGTGAGACACAGCATTGGCTCCTTAGACCTAACAAATCACTTCTAAAACATGGATATCAGCACTGTTTCCGCTGACATATGGAATGACAGAGACTGTATGAAACATTCTTTACAACACATCTCAACATATGGAAAAACCCTGTTTCCGTACATTTGTGCCTACCAGGACCTCACCTTCTCTCCAGCATCTGTTGCAACAGATCCTCTTTTTCAGGAGGCTCCTCTGTTGCTATGTGCTCGTCACACATGTTACGCAACTCACTCGAAGGGTAGGATTTCATGGACTGGCTACGTTTGCGCTGCTCTCCAGCTCGGGTGAGGATGCTGGATTTCTGGATACAACAAACAATTTTCAGATACTCACTAAGCAAGTCAACAGTTATCCAAGAGTGACTATGAACTACTAATCATAGCTTTGTGCCACCACATAACATGCTCATTAGCCACTGCTGCTGCAGGACTTGCAAGAATAGTCAATAGGACTGTGCAATTCAGTAACAAATCCAAACGTTTCCATGTCCATGCTAAACAGATTACTTTTTCCTCTTAACTTTTGCCTCTAGGAATGCAGCCCACTCTTTCGTCTCTACCATCACCCAGAGAATGGAATGAAATGGAGTTCTTAAAAATTTTCTATTGCAGTAGGTGCTTATCTCTGACCCAAATTCTGCCCAAAAGCTTAAATAACTAAAGCAAGGCCATTCTGAATGCAAAACAAAGCTCTCTACCCTTCAACCTATCAAACAAGCAACCCTTTACCTTAAATTTGATGTTGTTACTTATCAGTTGATTTCCCTTCATGAACTCCCTCTCATTGCCCCGATTCTCTGTCACCACAGGGAAGGCATGATGAACAGTTGTGCGCAGGATGCTAACGAGGGACTGGATCCGGGTGTGTGGGTACACGTATGTCAAGTTGGGTTCCATGATGTCACTGGCTTGCAGCCTGAAGAAACAGAAATTCAAGACTGCTGCATGCATCACGTCAGCAACAGAAGGCTGGTGATGAACAAACATGGAAACAAACCAGTCCTAAACAGATCCTGAAGGGGTCTGCTGCAGTTAAGTTCTGCTAGCTCCTTTTACCTGTGTGCTCACCTTCACTGTGGTATCAGCAGTGATGGTACACCAGATTTTTTAATTATTTTTTTTTATAACATAACATTGTATCAATGACGCACTAGAGGAAAGGTAGAATGTTTTGACTTACAATAAAGTTTCTAAACACTACTGGGAAGAGACAACAGGTGGAAAGACGACATTCCACAAGAAGCAAAATCCAATGGAATGTTTTCACAAAGTTCTTGCTGAACTTCCCAAATCCACCCGGCAGATTTCCATCCATCCACCCCCTCAGTAAGGGCTTCAGCATCTCTTTCCTGCTGCAGGCCTGGTGCACAACTCCTTTCACAGCAGCCCTCACAGTTGCTCCTCAGAGCAACCAGGCTCATTGAAGATGAAGCATCATCCCGCTGCATTAATGCATTTCTAAGCAAGAATCCCCACCACAACTCTAACCCACAGCCTGGCCAAAAGGAGCAGCCTTACTTATCCATTTCCACCCCGGTTTCCCACTCCAGAAGAGGCACTCCTCGCAAGTTCACATGGATGTCATAGATGCCTTTGTTGAAAAAGTCTCCTGTCCACTTGGCTACCTGCATAGCAAACACGAGGTCTACTGAGTTGTTGTTCCAAGTGCAAGACTCCTTGGCTTATGATAGCCCTGAAAGTAACAAAGATTCATGGCCAGCACATGTTCAAGCAGTCTGCAAAAAGCCAGAGCTAAGGTCCTGCGCTCACCATGAGAGTGATCATTATGGGGAGCCCATAGGTGATCTCATTGGTGGACTCAATGAGGATGACAGTCAGGCTGATGGTCATGCGGACCACTCCTCCCAGGAATGCTGCTGCCCCAATCAGCGCAAAGGTTCCTGAGTAGATGTGATCCAGACCAATGTAACTAGAGCAAAGCACAGAGCCCTCAGATTAGATAAACCTGCCTGAGAGCTCATGGTGCATCTGCAGCATGTCCCTCACACGCACGCTTGATGCACCTTTTGAGGAGGTTGGCGACCAGGCGTCCGAAGGCAGCCCCACAAAGCAGTGATGGTACAAACAGACCACTGGGCACAGAGATCCCATATGTCCAGCAGGAGAGTAAGAAATAGAGAAGGAAGAACAGGGATAGGGTGACTGGGCTGAAAGTACCTGCAACACAAGAAGAATCATGACTAAAGGGGCACATGTCTATCCAAGACAGAGTCTTGCACCATCCACCCCTCAGCTCACAGCAGGCTCATCTCACAACAGCTACTGAGTCTCCCAGTCCAAACACACATGCAGACAATGAGTAAGTGAAAAGAGAGGAAAAACAGGCCTTTCTTCCCATCAAAGAGACTTTCACCAGTTGTACTAGCAGTCCTCCAGTGCCATGAAGGCCTGAAGATGCTGCTAGCTTTGTGGTGCTGTTCCAGCTAAGATGAAGCTCTGAAGCTTAAGTGTGGGATGAGGCAGTCTCCTAACTACTTACCGTCCTGGTGGAAGAGCTGCAGGATAGCTGACTCCTGAGGGTTGAAGAAGAGTGTGGCCATGTCATTGTACGTTTCATTTGGGCAAAAAAAGGTTTTGATGCTTGAATTTATATCCTCTGATATATCCTAATGCAGGACACAAAAGACACAAAGGGTTAAAATCCACTGTCTCCTACATTAGCCTTTGGGGAGAATGGGAATAACACTTCTGTTACTGTTAGCCATTGTCATCACCCCAGGACAGCCATGCTTTGGGAAGTTCAGACCAAATATCAATAGCAGAGATGGGGCCTACAATATCAATGGGCTCCTTGACTCAGAGCCTGAGTTGCTTTGTACAAAAGCACAATGTAGGTTTCATTATTACCCTAAGCTCCTACAACCCTCCATGGGCTCCCACTGCAGTTCTGTTACGTACTGCACGCTGTCAAAAGCTCATTACATGCCTGTGCTTCTCTGCAGGGTGAACAATATGACAGGGAATATAATATTCATATAAGAATCCCTCACCTGCAGGCTCAGGGTGTCATTGCCACTGTGCCTGCTGGGAGATATCTGCCGGCATTCCCCCAGAACCATGGAGGCTACAAAGACAATGACGGTGGTGGTCAACGACACAAGCAAGCTCTCCAAGACTCTGAAAGACACAACAGAAACCATACACTGAAGCCACACTCAGCACTGGAACCTAGTCCCAGCTCTGTAGATGATTTTGATAAGGCTGCAGGAAGCAGCAGTCACCATAGCTTAGCATCAGAACAAGGGACACTGCAAATCAAGTTGAATTTTGATTTGGTTCCCAGGGATTGCCTTAGCTCCCCTTTTTAACTGCTTGTCCCAAAGAGAAGCTATTTCTGCCTAGAGAACACACAGCAGTCACATATGAAAAGCCCCAGGGTTCAGTAATGAGGCTGCTCAAATGGAAACAATGTTCTGTACATCCCTACAGGGTAAAAGGGTAGACAGGACTGGACAGGGTGATGCACAGTCTCTCAATCTCTTTTCTAACTGCTGATATACACTTCTTTTTCTCTTTAAACCTGGGCTTTGTGTTTAGGAGCTGTCTAGAGCAAACAAGCAGCTGCTTTCAGCATAACACAGAAGTTCCCCCTCTAAACAACACAGATATTGTGGATTTAATTAACCAACATGATTTTAAAAAGTGAGTTCAGCTATTCCTTCAGCATCAGTTTGGACAAGGACACAAAAAAATGCTGCATGGAGACAAAGCTCTAGTTTGTTCAGCCTTTATCATAAAGAGCTCCCTCCGCTGCCCTTATAAGAGGGATTGCCATTCTTTTTGTACCAAAGTCATCAAGAAATTACAGGGACTGTAACATTTGATTTCTGGTGTTCACTTTTAAGTTCTATGGGGGATTCATTTAGTGATTTTTAAAACAACCAGTCTGAGATTTCCTCCAATCCTACTCAAAGGGTCTTCAAGACTAATGCTTTTGCTTTGGGAGCAGAGACAGATCCCTGTACAAACTCCAGAGAGCACATATACCTGACCAGCTTTGAAAAAAGATGCACATTGCGCATGCGGTACTTGGCAAGCCTCTTGTTCAGGCAGTTAAAGGTGGCTCCAAGAAGGCCTCCTACAATCCCCATCAGAATGAAGAAGCCCAGGTCCACAGCTGTCCAGAGGTGGCATTTCTTATCAGACTCAGAGCACTGTGCAGAAAAGTGTACAAAAAAGCATTACAGTAGTTGCTGCAATTTCCTACTAACCCTTCTGTCTCCACACCTAGAGATTTTGAGCAGCTAAAATCAAAGGGCAACAATTCTGTCTGAAGGTATCAATGTACTGCAGCTAAGTATAAAGTGCCTTCCACTGAAATACAAGCATGTGTCAAAAAAAACCTCCAAACTAACAGACAGAAGCACAGGACTAACAAGAGACTGGAGAGTGGGGAAATAACAGTAAATCTTACCTTGAACTCCCCGAAGTTCAGCAGCCCAGGGAGCTGGAAAGACCCCCAGCTTCCAAACTGAACCCCAGAGCGGAAAAAATTCAAGGTGAAAGTGGCAGCCATGGAACAAAAAAGCTGTGGGGAAAAAAAAAAAAAAGAGGAAGCAAAGGTTCCCAAAATTAAGATTGGCAAAGTCAGCTCTTCCTTGAGACCTATGCCTGGGCAAAGGAACTGACTGTGGAAGGGATCAGACTGCAGACAGCCCAGGCACAAAAGCCCTCTCTCCCAGGTACACTATATCTGCTGCCTAGAGCTGTCCCACAGTTCCAGATAATACCAGGCTCATTTCTGCCCTTGATCTGTAGTAGTTCTGGAACGCTGATAGAGCAGGCAACCTCCCTCCTGCCAAGACAGCTCAGGAAGAGGCAGGATAATTGAAATGCCCTCATGGACAAGCCCTACCAAGGGGAGCCCTCTTCTCAAGGAAGAGACACACAGAAAGAGTCAGAATCATCACTCACCACTTTCCATGTAAGTCCCTGGTTCCAGAAGGAGGAACCTTCTTCCAAACTAAAAAGAGTGCCTCCAATTGGGGCTCCAAAGGCAGCTGCAACCCCTGCAGCTGCTCCAGCAGATACAAAATCCCTTTTATCCCTGAAATTAAGAGAAAAACAACCTCAGTTTAGCAAATTAGAGCTCTGGAGATGCTTAGGTCTGCAAAATAAGAGATCATCCCCACTTATGGAATATCCCAGGGATTCAGGAATGAGAGTTGGGAGCAAAGCTAGCCATGGCAGACGCTGCCATTTGTTCATTAAGCTGCAACATTGTGCTCTTTCTGTAGAGCACAAACACAGAGCAGAATTCTGGTACTACACAACTGCCCAGCATGTGAAGAACCATTCCAAACCATGGACTCCAGCATCACTTGAAAAAATTACAGAGACGAAAGGGCAAGAATTTGTTCACATTCAGGAGAACAAGCCTTCTCTGTAGTATATCCTAATCATAAGGGGTGAGCTTTCAACCATCCACATTAAAGGTTTGAAATGGGTAGAGATCTGCTGAGCAGCACAGGAAGACCAGAGCAGCTTGGAAGAGTGACACCCTGGTGTTGTCTTGCTGCAGAATGAAACTGCAGGACTCTAGAAAGAAACTGATAAAACAACTGACTGGTTCACCCCAGCCTGGCACCCCTCTCCCAAGCAAGTCTGCTCACTCATCCTCCTCTCCCCTCCTCCACATCCTGGGTACAGTACCTGTCACTGCAGAAATAGGGAAAGTTAAATTGGATCTTCCTCAAAGAGATGCTCTGGAACTACAGAACAAAGTAAAGATTTAGAAACACAGGAGATGGGAACTTACTCTTACAAAACAGTGGCGTGACCAGGACAATGACTCAGGCCAGCACTAACCTGTGGCAAGCCCGCACCCACAACAGCACCACTGTGAATCATTGGACCCTCCTTCCCGACAAAAAGACCTGAAAAAACAGGGCTTATTGAGGGAATGCACTTTCCCCACCGCCACCCTCGCTTGCTGACAAAGCCAGAAGAGATCAGCTCACCACTCCCATGCCATGGCACATCTCTCTGTGCCAAGCCTGCAGCTCCTCACAGGGAGGTGCTGACCTCCTGCAACCTCAACAACCCCAAATGTTTGCAAAGACTTGCACAGATTCTGCATTCCAAGTGGTAGAATCATTGAAAAACAACTGTTACAAGGACTCTGAACTCTCCAAGTTATTCTGCCCTTCTGCCCTCAGGCTGCTCCTGACAATGTGTCCTGGAACATTCTCAGGTCTCTCTCTTGGATTCCGTCACAAAGAGTCACATGTGACTAGCCCACTCAGAAAATCACCTGTTTCCCTGATAGTCCTGATCCTTCTGTTTATTCTCTACTCTATAAATGCTCAGGGCTCATGACTCTGCTTCAAATCACCAAAACGATTTTACTGGAAAGGCACGGCCTTCTGTGCCTAATATAAGCAGAGAAAACATTTTTTCCCCTTCAGTGACTCCTTTACCCAACAAGATCAACACATCAGAGCCCTCCTTACCTCCTGCCACACTGAAGAGCACTCCCGTAGCTTTGCACACCACCGTCCGCAGACGCACAACCCCTGGAACCTTCACTCCATTGAGGTAGCACTTAATTTCAGGAATTCCTGACCCAGCTGCTACAGGCTGCGGAAAAGAAACACTGACACTATGATGCACTGATTTCATACCTGACCAACAATTTCTCATCAGAGAGCAAGGGACCAAGAGACCCTGCTTAGCTAAATCAAATAGCACTGTGAAGCTAGTTTTGATGCTTTGGGCAGAAAGTGTTTCTATCAAGGATATTTCATATCAAGGACCTGTGTGAGAGGAAAGAAAGGTTGTGTAAGGAGCAGCAATGGACCGAAGTCTTACTTGGATCAGGACCAGAAGACTGGCAAGAAAAACAAAGGTCAGGTTGAACCCCAGCAGCTCCAACAAGGACAGTGCAAGGCAGCCTTTCTCAGTGCATTCCTCCACCGCTGCAGGGATGGTCAAGGAAAACAACATTCCTCACATCAACACACAACCACTTGGTAATATCTGGGCTTCCTACTGGCATCAAGAGCCAAGCCTGTGCTTCCTAATCCAACCAGAGCAGCTAATACAACCTGTCAGGAAGCCAGGTTTCCTTTTCAAAGCTCAACACTGAATTAAGAAGAAGGGAAACCACTCATTCTTTCAGTCTCTGCTTATGTATCCAATACTGGAAACATTTCCTGGTTTGAAGGGCTGAATTACATAAGCAAGTTTTCAACTTGCTTAACTATGAACAACATGCCCAATGGCAAAATTGTGAAAGTCAGCTGTTCTGAGCAAAAGATGGGAACAGAAAGGAAAAGGTCACTTGAGTCTAGCAAGGCCCAAGGTAAAAGATACAGCTTTGTACCACCTGAAACTTGAGCTGGGTAAAGAGCCGCACAAAGAAATCTACGAAGAGGCCCACCTGGGAAAAAGAAGACAGAACTGCCATCAGGAATTTCTACATACAAATAATGAAGACCACCCTCTAGTTAGTCGTACCAGAAATATGTACACAGAAGAGAACAGAAAATGAAGAAGAAAAAAGCATCATTCAGAGTAAAGCAGCTTTGAAAACCCAGATTTCTTCCCTCTCTCTCACTGGGACAGATCCATCCTAGCATTATTCCTGAAGAGATGCACTTCTGCATCTGATTAGTACCCATTAAAGTACCAATCTGGCAGCATTTTTAACACCCTCAACATACTTAAGGGTACAGAAGAAAACTGGTATTTAATTGAGGCATACAGTCAGCTGAGATAATTTTCACAGTTCAGCCATAAACTGTCATCCTTTTTTACTAAGTTGTTTGCTTTGGACAAGTTTTCCTGTACGCAAAATTAAAGGATTTGCCAGACTACTTTACAAAGAAAACCCAGCAAGTTCTGAAAGAAAAAAAAGCTTCCTGAAAAATAGTCTATAACACGCTATAATTCCCAAAAGACAACTCCATCTATTAAGCTCTCATCACCATGAAAGAGAATGTTTCCTCTTAACTTTACTCCTTAGCCACTGACTTCTAAATTATTCCTGCTTAGCCTCCTGAATTTTCCTCATTCCCCAAACAGCATGATCCTTACCAGTCCTGTACAGACTCCAATAGCAAAAACCAGCACCCACTTCACTGCTTCGTATCTCCGGGCTTTCTGTTTGGAAAGAGGATGAAAAAAAAAAAGTAAAATAAAAGCAACACAGAAACAGAGATTGTCTGGAAGGTGGGTTTAGGCTCCACAGCTCAACAGCCAGAGGGATAAATCAACAGAAGATTGTGACAACAGCAAACTGGAAATAGGAAACTGAAAGACTCAACATCTTGCTCACTTTAAACCTCAGGATCACAAGAGATGTTGGGAGCTATAATCTCCTTTTTTTTTTTTTTTTTTTTTTTGGTAATAGAGAAACCAGGAGAACACACAGAATTTCAGTCATAAAGAAGAAAAAAACCCATAAAATTTCCTGCAGTGCATATTTAGAATCACAGAATGATCTGGGTTGGAAAGGACCATAAAGCTCATCTCGTTCCACCCCTCTGCCATGGACAGGCACACTTTCTCCTTCCAGGCTGGTCAAAGCCACATACAAAAAGGTTTTGAACACTTCCAATCCACAATTTCTCTGGACAATTTCCATGGTTTTAGCTTATGAAAGAACAAGGTCCTACCTTGTTGTCCATGCCTTCCAAAATTTCCAAGTATGGGTCATTGATACAGCGATCATAATCCAAGCTCTGAAATGCAAAAAGGTCAATGTAGGAGAATCAGCTGCAACAGGTTGTGAAAAAATTATGTCTAGAAGATCTTGTTAAAGACTACAGAAGTCATTGCTACCCCCACAGTAGATTCTGCAAACAGCAGTAGGAGAAAATACTCCTGGAAACAACTTAATTTAAATATTTAGATCAGTCAGACACCTGAAAATCACAAAGTGAAAGAACAGAACAATTTCACTGCTCAAGCTGAGAGAGACAGTGAAACAAACAGAAGCACAACTGATTTATACATCTTTATATTAGAGAAGTCACATTGTACAGTTTTAGACTTCTTTATGTGTCACCACTTTGACACTGCAGGGGATAACACTGGATCTTTATATTCACCCTCTCACTGCAACAGGAACACTAGCTAGGAACTCCTGTGCAGATGAACTGTATCAATTCTTCAGTTTATCACAGCAGGAAGTTAACAGCAATAGTTTCCCACTCACACATAAAACTCCACTAGTTCTATCCACATCTTCACCTTTTCAAGCCAAGCTGTAACAGGCTGGGCTAGTGACACCCATACTGACAGCAACTGTTCTAAATACTTCAGGGTCACCAGACAGTGATGCAAAAAGCAAAAACCTCCTGTAAGCAGCAGAATCTGATATATGGGAAGATCTGCTGTGAGCCAGCATGACAACACAGACAGCAGAAAGGCAACTGTGACCACGTATCTACAGATACTTTCTATAGTCACCAGAAAACAAGGCCACCAGAGCCTATAAATCTCACATTGAAGAAGCAGGAAAATGCACCAGGCTCTGAAAATGAATTTTCTCAACAAGAGTCTGACTTGAGAGCAAACATTCAACCTACTCACACAGCTTTATCCCAGAAACATACAAAGATGAGGAACAGTTCTTTGCAAGCACAGCAAGTCTCAGTATTTCTGCTGATGCCAATGCAACCTAACGATCCATATTGAGTATCTGCCCCATTGCAAACTCAAACAGATCGAAAGCTATCTGCAGTTCTTATCACATTAATATCAAAAGTTGCTACTAGTTAATTCCCCACCTCATAGTCTTTGCGTGGAAGGATCTCATCCTCCTCTTCATGAGTTTCTCCTAGGATCGTCTGCAAAACAAACGCAGGTAAGGAAAACCATGAAGGGAACAAACGCATCTACAGCTGTTCATGAACACTGGTAGCAAAGCGAAAATTACAGAAGTCCTATACCACTGTTGCTTATAAGCTGAGAGTGTGGATTACCAGACCACCGCTTACTTTGTGGTAACACTAAAGGGTCTTACCTCACAGCTTGTCCCTCAGGCAGAACACACATCACTTCTATATAGGAGCCCCCGAGAGCTAAGCCCTAACCCACACCCTGTTTCCTTCACAGCAACGGGTTACAGGAGAGCACAGGACAATTCTGAAGAGAGCACTCTGCAGTGCTAGAGTCAAAGAGAGTCCCTGCCAGGACCACTCCCTCTTACAGCGGCTTCAGGCGCTGGGATACGAGGCGCAGACAAAGACAAATGCGGGCCGGGGTAGGGACAGCGCGGGGCTCCGGCACTGGCGGTGAAGTACCAGGCCCAGCAGCAAAATGGGCGGGAAGGAGCCGGGGCACCGGGACGAGCATCGGATAAGAGACTGGGCCAGGAGCAGCACCCTAAGGTGGCGACACCGGGCCCTGAGGCGCGGGGCCCAACACTACAGCACCGCTCCCCGCCCGCCCTCAGGCGCTCCCCATAGCCGGGTGGGGCCGGGCCGAGAGCCGGGATGAAGGAGCTCCGCCAGCAAGCACAAGTCCGGGGAGGGGGGGCGGCCGTACCAGCTCCTNNNCTATTGCTTCCCCAGCGCTGGGGATTCCTCCCGGCGCGTCTGTCTGCTGGCTGCTGCGGGCCAGGCCAGGCCATGCTGGGCCATGCTCCTGCTGGGGCTAGCTGAGGTGAAGGGGCGATCGAGCTGCAGTGACCTGCCTGGCTCCGACCCTCTCCTCGGCACTAGGGACCGCAGCTGCTGCTCCTCGCCTTCTTCCCCGGCCGCCGGGCTGCCAGGCTCCCTCCGGCCCTTTCCCCCTTGGCTGTCCGGTGGCCGAGCCGCTGCCCCCTCAGCTGCTCCGGTGGTGGATGCAGCTGCGGGCCCCTGGGCTGCCCGCCTGGCCGTCAGCCCGATGCCGCGGCCCTGGAGCAGCCCCGTGCAGCGTGTGCACCCTGTGAGAAGCGTGCACCTGGTGCAGCCGAGTTTAGTCTTGAGGATAAAACTGAGCTTAGGGGAATGCAGACTCCACGCTCTGTGTGTCGGTGTCAGCTCAGGGCTAGAAGGAGTTTGAATACCACCAGCATCATAAAAACACAGCACGTACATCCATGGTGAGCATCAGAAATGTGCTGAGCCACGGATCTTTGAGCTCTGCAATGTGACAAAGACAGGAGCAGGAGTGTTGACAGGTGTTAAAAATTGTCTTACTTTGCTGCTGTTCTTGTTGTTTAGGCTCATCTTTTTTCTCTTTGCAATAACTAGAAGCATCTGCCAGCAAATCTGTGATGCATATCATGGTAAGGAAATTGTTCCAAATGCTGCCTGTAGACAAAAATCTAAGTGTGCCTTTTTCATGTCTTCATGATTTGATATTGCTAGTAAGGTAAGGACCTTTCCTCAACAGCCAGTCTCATTTTATAGAGACATAAAGACATGAACCCTTTTCCCATGTGATCGGTGTTAAAATCTCAAATCAGAAAACAAAGCTCCTTTGATTTGCCTCCAGTGCTGTGCCATGCTTGCTAGGAATGCAGTATTGGGAGTTGACAGCTCATGATTGTGAGCCGCTAGCTTGATCACCAAGGTGTGCTTGGGGATAATTCTCCCAGATTAGTGCATGTGGATGTCAGGCAGAGTTCTCTGAGCTTAGTCAGGGCTGTGACTGTGCACCCAGTTGGGTTTGCTTTACTTGTCAGTAGGTCTGTGCTGCTGATTTTTACTGCAGCTGCTATGTTGGTACACAAGAGATCTAAGGCTCCCAGTTCCCCTTGGCACAGAAGGCCTGTGCTTCTTTCTCACATCTCCTGCCAGCTGGAGAGGTTCCTCAGGTGGTAAAAGTAAACTTTCTCTCAAAGGGTTTTGCTTCATTGGCAACTCAAGCGTAAACAGTAGAAGATGAGTTCAAAGTCTTCTTGGCTGAACTAAACCCACAGACCTTATGATAAGGACTGAGAGTGTGGTGGTTCACACAACTGCTTCCTCCAAAACAGGCTCCAAAGTTACGTAATGCTTGGACAACATGCTGCTTCCCAGTGACAATTTTAAGTTTTGGCAGGTACTAAAGCAAATAACACACATCTAAATTTTGTGGTAGCTCTTCCATAGCTGTCTGTAATCCCAACCTCATTTTAAAGGCACAGGATGGGACATTTTGCAGAGCTAAGTGGAGTTGGGTATCCTAAACCTACTTGTACCACTGACTTGCAGTGCTGTTTTGCTTTCTGTAATGCCAAGCAAGCATAGCTGATCTTGTTGCAAGACAGTGAGATGAGGATGGTCTCTGGTGGCCTTGTTTCCGAGCAGCCACAATTGTTGACAAAAGGAACAGTGTGTCTGGTAAAGAGTTGAGTGTGTGCAATGAGACTGGCATAGGAGACAGTTGTCTGTGGAGATGGTGTGTCTTGTGGAGAAGGCTAATGGTTGGAAATGCAGGTGTGAAGCCAGCAAAGAAAACAAAGGACAGTTTGTGGGGATGGCCTGGTCAGAGGGGATTCTGTACCTTGTTTCTGACATAGCAATAGTATGTGCATTCTTGAGTACCTGTCCCATTAGCACTGACTTTCCTACCTACACTGTAAAGCAGTGCTGCCTTTTGGGAACAAACAGGATGGAAACTCTGAAGATGGATACAGTCCAAGAAGCAGCTGAAGTAAACAAAAAAAAATATCTGCTGGCATGCCCAGCCCAAGGCCACGATCACTATCAGCACTATCTAAACATATGCTTCTTATTGTGTTTTTGTCAGATTTCCCACTACAGCTTACAGTGAAAGCTGGCAAAAGGGACTGATGGTGATGAATGATGGGTCTTGACATAGGCTTCTTTAATCATCTGCTGCTCACCCCAGCAGTACCTGCTCCGTGCAGAGACCCATGTACCGACCGTACTCTTTTTGCTCCCCTCTCCAGAGCTCTCACCATGGTTAATGAGACCCAGCATGCCTGCAATGCCAGTTCCAGCTCCAGGTCTGATGGCGGCAGCAGCAGTGGAAGTGAGAGCTCCAAGGACAACTCGCGCTGCTCCACCCCTGTCCTCGACACTGACCGACACGAGCGGCTGCGGGAGAAGATGCGCCGCCGGCAGGATGCTGGAGACAAGTGGTTCTCCCTGGAGTTCTTCCCTCCACGCACAGCCAATGCTGCTGTCAATCTCATCTCCAGGTGAGCGCTGCAGGGTAGGAGAGGGGAAGTATCTATGGTGGAGGGCAGGGAAATAGCTAACGAGGCGGGCTCTGCCCCATGCTCTGTCTCCTCTTCCAGGTGATGAAGCAGGTAATGGGGCTGTGCTTTCCTGCTGAGGAGGGTAATGGACACCAAGTAACTTGTCTTCCTTGGAGGCCCTGAAGAGTTAAGTGTCACGGTGGGATTACTGAGGGGCCAGGTTGTTTCCCCACTCCTGTGCCCTGGGAAGATGGAGTAACCCCAATGTCATGTTCTGGGTCTGAAGCACAATGCTGGGGCAGAAAAGTACCTAGTAAAAGCAGAAAATATTCCCTGATGGACAGTGTGCCAAAATCTCTGAAACAGATTCCCATTTCCTTTCAATATTCATCCAGCCTCTATGGTTTGTGCCTCAGTACTACAGTTTTAGCCTCTGACATAGGTATCCACATGTACATGCTAAATGAAAGCTGATAGGTCACAGCAGAGCTAGGAGTTATTCTGGAGCCCCAGGAGCCACCATGGACTTACCCTTTTCTCCACCAGGTATTTCATAATTCTTTTTATAATTGCTATAAGCCAGTGCCAGATGTTGAACAGAAGGGCCTGTGCCACCTTGGAGCAGGAGAGAGACAAGTTAGGGAAGCCCTGTGGCCTCTACAGTTCAAGCAACAGAGGGCTGCAGCATAGTCTCCTATTTCAAAAGGAATGGGACTTGCATTGCTGTCTGTCAGAAGCTGTATCAGTCTATTAGAGCATGCAGGGAGAAAGTCTGTTGTACAGAGAACACCTCCATTGCCTCTTCTTCTATGAAATTGTAAGCTCTTCCCCATACAGCCTTCAAGGATGGCCTTCCTTATTTACATCAGCCACTTGCAAAACTCTTAGTGCAACACTTTTGTGGTCTATCCTGTTGCTGTCATCCAAGCTCTCTCTGCCTGCTGCTGGCATTCCAGCAGTGAGCAAGATACTGAAGGCACAGGGAGGGGATTTGGCTATCTGGTTTAGGCTAACACAGCTTTAAACCCCACAGGTTTGACCGCATGGGAGCAGGTGGTCCCCTCTTCATTGATGTGACCTGGCACCCTGCAGGGGACCCAGGATCTGACAAGGAAACCTCTTCCATGATTATTGCTTACACTGCAGTGAACTACTGTGGCCTGGAGACCATCCTGCACATGACATGCTGCAACCAGACCAAGGATGACATCACAGGGCATCTGCAGAAGGCCAAGCGGCTCGGGTTGAAGAACATCATGGCACTGCGTGGAGGTGAATCCTTCTGTCCTGTAATGTGTAGTGCAGAGGCCGTGCTGCTGTTGTGTTCAATTCCAGAGTAAAACCAGAGAAGATTTAGGGGCTCCTTCTGCAGGAATTAAATGCTGAGACTGTGTTTCACCCGGGCCCTTTGTTAGCAGTCCCTTCAGCTCAAGGGCAGACAAAACCAGTCCATAGGTAAAATTACAGATTTGGGAGTTCATCTGTCTTCCTTTTGATACCAGGGTTTTACAGAACTAGCATATCTGAGTCCAGCAAACAGTTGGAGAGAGCTGTGGATTTCTTCTCTTTTCAGATCCTGCTGGTGAGGAATGGGAGGAAGAAGTAGATGGTTTCAACTATGCTGTTGATCTGGTTAAGCATATTCGCAATGAATTTGATGATTACTTCGACATCTGTGTGGCAGGTAAATGCCTTCTACTGCAGAGTGTGCAGTAGGGTCTGAGACAGGGAAATCAGCTCAGCAGTCCCTCCCTGGACCTGGGCTGTGACCGTACAATCAGACTGGATACTTTCTAATTTCTGCATGTTGTCCTGACCACATTTTTCATTTTTTTCCCCTTCTCCCCAAAGGCTACCCCAAGGGTCATCCTGAAGCAGAGAGCTATGAGGCAGACCTGAGGCACCTGAAGGAGAAAGTCTTTGCTGGAGCAGACTTCATCATTACACAGCTTTTCTTCCGACCAGAAACCTTTCTCAAGTTCATGAAGGATTGTCAAGCCATTGGCATTACCTGCCCCATTATTCCTGGCATCTTCCCTATACAGGTGAAATCCAGTAATTTGGATTTAGGGAGGGAATAAGGATCTAGGATGTTAGGTATTTGTGGGTCAGGGCCTGAGAGAGGTCTGTAAATATCCTCCACAAAATTTCAGGGAAGAGAGACTGCTGAATGTAATAAATCTATTGGTGGTTTGCCAAATTAAACTCTTAGGCAGCTAATAATAAGCTGAAAAGGTTTCTTGTGCCCATATGGCAAAAAGGGATATAAAGGACAACGGCTTGCAAGTCCTGAGATCACTGTCAGTATGCTGGGCTCAGGCAAGGACGTGGGGAGAAACCACCTAAAGTGACATGACCTGGACTGTGTTACCATCCTAGAGATGAGGCCTGGGAGTTGATTACAGGAGCCCCAGTTCTAAATCTCCTGCCACAAAAGTCAAGATAAAGTACCTGTGTTACTGGGATGGCAAAAACGGGTCTTGGAAAAATGATAATCTGCATCCTCATCCAGGGTTACCACTCCCTGCGCCAGCTGGTGAAGCTCTCTAAGCTGGAAGTGCCTCAGGAAATCAAAGATGTGATTGAACCCATCAAGGACAACGACGCAGCTATCCGGAACTATGGGGTGGAGCTGGCAGTGTCCATGTGCCGGGAGCTGCTGGACAGTGGAATGGTGCACGGGCTCCACTTTTACACCCTCAATCGGGAGGTGGCTACGACCGAAGTCCTGAAGCGCCTGGGCTTATGGAAAGAGGACCCAAGGTGAGCAGAATGTGTTGGCTTCTGTTAGTTCCACTTTTCTATCCATCTGTCCATCCATCCATCCCATCTACTGAAGGTACAAACAATGGATGGGTCAATACCTCTACTCTCCTTTTTTCCCTTTTTTTCTTCTTTTATCACCTTTTGCATTTAGTAGTTCACCCTTCCCACAGATCTCCAACAAAAGCTGGGAGGAATAGAGGAGACAGCCAAAGGAGGAATTTGTTTTAGTCAAGTAGCTTTAAAGTAGGCATTGTGGAACTTTAAAAACCCAGAGCTTAGAGCTGCCACTTGGAAGAAGCATGTTTTTGATGCCCATCACAACCCCTTACAGGCTGGGGGTATGCTCTAACTGTGGATTTCTAGGGTTCTCTGCAGCTGAGAAAGGGAATGTGGACTTCTCTGAGTCTACAGGCTTCAACACAGACAAGAAGAAGCAAAGGAAAATTGACAGCTGTTTTTTATTTTTCCTTGAAGTAGCTTCCCATAATGCTTTGCCCTTACCTTTTCCAATTTCAGGTGTCAGTCCTATACCTTAACATTAAATAGACTCTACTGAGCATCTTGTGAGAGAAGTGAGTAGGAAATATTTTCCGTAAAGGAAGAAGAGTTTCCTGTCTTACTTCTTGACAGCCAGAACTCTTCTCAGCCCCTGTTATTTCTCCCCAGGGGCAAATTGCACCATGGGAAAGGCTTCCAGCCTTTAATGGAAAGTCAGCAGAGGAACTGTGTTAACATCTGCTCATCCCCTGCAGGCGGCCTCTGCCCTGGGCAGTCAGCGCTCACCCCAAGAGAAGAGTGGAAGATGTCCGGCCAATCTTCTGGGCCTCCAGGCCAAAGAGTTACATCTATCGAACTCAGGAGTGGGATGACTTCCCCAATGGCCGATGGTAAGCTGTCAGTAGCTGTCAGCTCTGCAGTAAGGCAGAGCTGTGGTAGGAAAGCCTGATGTCCTGGGCACACTTGAGGTAGCTTTGTAACAAAGTAGTCCCCCGTTGCTTGGATTTGAGTGAGATGAGGCGAATAGCACCAAGATGTTGAGACTTTTGGTGTTGAGGTGGGTTTTGTTGTGTACTTCTCTTGCTGGTTGGCTGTCTTCCTGCATCACCAAATCAGCTCATTTTCCTCAGTGACTTCAGGTCTGTGTCTTCTCCCCTTACAGGGGTAACTCCTCCTCTCCAGCTTTTGGGGAACTGAAGGACTATTACCTCTTCTATCTGAAGAGCAAGTCTCCCCGTGAGGAGCTTCTGAAGATGTGGGGAGAAGAACTGACTGGGGAGGAAAGTGTCTTTGAGGTGTTCACATGTTACATCACTGGAGAACCCAACAGGAATGGGTACAAGGTGAGAGGCCAGGAAGGGATGGTCAGTGTGGCACAAACAATAGTGCACATTTCCTCTTGGTCCTGGTACCACATCGTTTTTCTAAAGAAGAATTGGCACTTCTCTATCCAAAAGGATTTGCTGGCACACTGTTTGAAGGGGGTCCAGCAGCCATAGTTAAGGCTCAGCATAAAAGAAAAGGTGCTACAGTATGACAGGACCAGTTTTGATTGACTTCAGCAGTCATTCTTACAGTTGAGCATATCCTAACCCTTGAACCAAACCTGGGAATTCTCTCCTGAAGCAGGTGTGTTTGAGACTATTAAGGCACTGCTGAGTTACTACAACACCCAGATGGTAATCAAAGGGTTGTTACATCCACTGTGAGCCATCCTTTCTCCTCATGGTAGGTCACATGTATGCCTTGGAATGATGACCCTCTTGCTACTGAAACCAACCTTCTGAAGGATGAACTGGAGAAGGTCAACAGACGAGGAATCCTGACCATCAACTCCCAGCCAAACATCAATGGCAAGCCATCCACAGACCCCATTGTAGGCTGGGGGCCCAGTGGAGGTTATGTTTTCCAAAAGGTACTGTATTACTCTGGGCTAGGCAGCAAAGAGTTTGACCTAGTTTGGTCTCTCTTAGGCTGGGAGGTCCCAGGCTTACATCCACGTAATCTTTCTGCCCGCGCCTTATCTTATTGCGCTCTTGGTGAGATAAGGCAAAGCTCCTTTGGTGTCTTAAGAGCCATAATGCCATCTCTATGGCTGACTTCACAGCTATTTTCCCTCACCTCAAAACATCTATTGAACATCTGTAGAGTTTCATGGTTTTATTCTCAGCAAGTAATTATTGGTAACTTATTTCTAGAGCAGGACTGTGACATTTTATATAGACACATGTGCCTGCCCCCTGCATCTGATTCAGTGATGCACAAAGCACCCAGATTTTTCACAAAATGGGAATCAATGAGGTAGTATCTCTACCACCCAGCATCTCATGGTGATAAAGAGATATTTAAAAATTTCCTCTGTCCTTCTGTTTGTCAGCATTCTCCACAGTTGCCCCCAGCTCATGCACTGTGCTGTGCTGTTTAGACAACTGTCACTTTCCTTCCCTGGCCTGCAAACAGTCATTCCTGCCATGCCTGTCTCCCCCTGTCAGGCATTTCAGGCCCTAGAGCCTTGTCTCATGGCTGTGATAGGAATATCCCATCAAGGTAAATGCCAGGCAAGTAGCTCATACTGGAAGACAAAGCATCCTTGTTCAAAAGGGATCCAAACCAGTAAAGCCAGAGACCAGCAGATGGCAAATGCATTTATGTTTTCAAAGGAAAAAATTCCCCTGAGGTGAGGGAAATCCATTATCTCATGCAGTTGCCAGGAAATGGGGGGAGGGGAAGCAGTTGTTGGGAGCAGCCAAGCACAGAATTTGGTTGTATAAGCACACGGGGAACAAAAGATGAGGACAAGGAGTGGTGCTTTGGAGAGCCCAGCTGAGACCCCAGAGTTCTGCTCTCACTAGGCTGGGCTGCCTTGGCCAGACACTGCTGTAAAATAAAGATTAAGCTCAGGCTTCTTCCAAGCATTCTGGCAGACTGCTTTCTTGTGCAGCAGTTGTGGTAATACTGGAGTTTGTTCCCGCTTGTCTACTTCTGTGGATGCAAAACAGGAAGCGTGTAGCTTTGAGTGCATTGTTCCTGGGCTGTTCTCTCTGCTCTCCCCAGTTATTTTTTTCCCTAGCTCACTTACTGATTTACTCTTGCTCAAGCCTCTGTAGTGTGTGTTTCTGGGGATGAACCTACAAGGCAGCCCAGACTCTACAAATGTTGTTGTTTACCTGTATTTGTCCTATTCTGTTGTGATTTAAGGCTCTGATTCTCTTCCCCCTTCTCCATCCCTCCCTGCAGGCATACCTAGAGTTCTTCACCTCCAGCGAAATTGTCACGGCACTGCTCAAAGTGCTGAAGAAGTACGAGTTGCGAGTGAACTACCATATTGTCAATGTCAAGGTAAGGCCGTTATTCACAGGACACTTTCACCACCTTGGGAAAGAGACAAATACCAAATATTTAGACATGAGGGCTGATGAAGGGAAGGGAAAGTAAAGCACATCAGCTGTAGTGTGCAGCAGCCTTGACACCAAGCTCCAAGGAGAGGGTAAATACACTTTTTCCAACTAACTCAGTCCCTCCTCCAGCAGTTGCTTCAGAAAGGTTTTCCTTCCTTTTGGCAGGGCCAGAATATCACCAATGCTCCAGATCTGCAACCCAATGCTGTCACCTGGGGTATCTTCCCAGGAAGGGAGATCATCCAGCCCACTGTAGTGGATCCTGTAAGCTTCCTCTCCTGGAAGGTGAGTCCTACCTTCTGTTAAATACATTGCTGTGATGCCCTGGAAGTTTGGAGTGTCTGGTTTAGTTTTAGTCTCTGACACTCCTCACAGTTGAGGGCTGTTGCTATGCTGGCTTGCAGAGGTACAGGTGTTGCTCCTCCTGCTCCCTCAGCTCCAGCAAGAGCTGTTGCCAGACACAAAGTACTCAGTAACAGGGATTGAGAGCCGCTACTGTCATTGTACCAGGCCTTGGAGTGCTGGACAGTGGCTCTTCCTCCCCCCTGACACAAACAGGGGCAGCATTGAGCCATCCATTGTACTGCAAATGTGTCTCCTTTCAGCTCTGAGCACTTCCCGCTGACTAGAAAGCATAAGGCTCTTTGCTCAACTCTTGCCATTTTTACTGTGAAGAAACAAGCCACAGTCTGGCCAGTCATGTGTAACACTGGATATCCTAAATTAAGTAACATGAAGATGTTTCACAACTGCCAATTTTTTTTGTTCCCGTGGCAGGATGAGGCCTTTGCACTGTGGATCGAGCAATGGGCCAAGCTCTATGAAGAGGAGTCACCCTCTCGCATGATCATCCAGTACATCCATGACAACTATTACTTGGTCAACCTGGTGGACAATGACTTCCCACTAGAAAACTGCCTCTGGCAGGTTGTGGAGGATACTTTTGAGCTGTTGAACTCTCCAACTCAGCAGTGAAAATTCTTCTTCTAATCTCTTACTTCCTCCTGCCATCCACTGACTCCGGGGAAAGCAGCAGCTCCTGTGTTGACAATGAACACACTCCTAAACCATGACCAGGGTGGTGCTCTGATCTGCCCACACTTTGTGCTCTTCTGTCCCCAACACAAAGGCTCCCTGAGCCATTCTCACTGAACATTAGCCAGAACTACCTGAACTTCTGAGCTGAGGCTCCAGACTAAGCTCAAAGGCCAGGGTCTGCAGGATGAAGAGCTGCTAATCATGATTAAGCTAATTACAGTAACAGAAAACGAGATTCTGGTAACTTTCCCCTCTGGTAACTTTCCTGTGCCAGAAGTGCTGGCAGGGGAACAGAAACACTCCTGTCAGCTGTACCTATGCAAGGGGATTATATCAGCAGTTACCAAACTGGAAAAGAAGGTCAAATTGCTTTTATATTGCACTCTTAAAATGTATTTCTTCATAGTTGATCATCAGGCACTTTTGCACTCACTCCAGAAGAAGGTTCAAGTTTTCTTCCTAACTTTTCACCTTGTATTGTATTTCCTGTTTTCTTTTTAATAGGACTATGGGAATTTCCATTCTGGATAAGACTAAGTAGGAATCACACTATTTTCTAGATTACATACAATAAAATACAAGCATACAAATGTCTGTTTTACTAGGCCATGCTCTAGCAGAGACTCATGTTGTTTGCTAATTAATCACCGGGCACAAGGGAAAACTTTAAGAAAATCAATTGTTTCTGGGGCAGTTCTGCCTTCATTTTCAATGCATGTCCTGAGTATGGCCCAAGTTCCACGGCAGAGCAGAGAAAGTGTAAATCCTCAATTTACCAAAAGTAACCAGCTACACTATTTAGCTCAATTCTGCAAGGTCACGTATCCTTTTCCAGTGCCTGTAGGGAAAGATAGGTTATCTTTCCAGATGTAAGCTTATCTTTCCTGACCTAATGACTCTTAACAGCCCCAAGGCATTGCAATAAGGGGTTGGGGAAGCTACTGAGGCTGCTTTGTGTACTTAACAATCCTGCAAAGCTGCCACAGGCTAGGAAAACTACCTTGGAGTAGTTCCCAGTGGGATTTCAAGATCACCGCCACGCTGTGAGCATCTCTTTCAAACAAGCAAGGAAGAAAAGCCTTTTCCAGATTGTTCAGACCCTCTTGTTACAGCTGTCTAAGACCAGGCTCATATATCCAGGGTAATTACAAGGCATCAATCATAGAGGCAAGTAATGGGAAGGCTGGGGATCAGACACGCCTGTCTCGCCTCAGCAAAGCTTTTGGTGCTCAGCTGTTCCCAGCAGGTTTCTTCATACCTTGCCCATTCAGCACAGAAATGAACCAGCAGGAAGCAGTCAGGAGGTTGGCCACCCACTGAAAGGCTTAATGAAGAGCTGATGGACCTAGACAGGGGGAGGAGGTGGGAGCCATGTGGAAATTTGCCCCCCCATCCAGGGTAAAAGCCAAATCTAAAAATAAAGACCTGTGTTTGCACCTACCCAATCCTGACTTTGAAATCAACAGGATCCAGCACTCACAAACTCCTGCTCATCTCTAAGACTGTATTTGCATACTCCCCCCCTTGACACCAAGCTCCTGTCCAGGGAAAAACCACTGAGTAAAAGGAAAACCTATAAGGCTTTTTTGACCTTTAATCAGAACTCCAGCAAAAGCGTGGTCCAGAGAAGAAAAGAATGCAACCTCACAACTGTAAGTAACTTCTCCGTTTGTGTTGCTAAGGAGGTAAGATACAAGTCCTTTAAAGAGGACCTTTCATTAAGTACCATCTCTTCCTGGTTGTTCTTTGGCTGTCATCCTTCTGACTGGCAGCACTGCTTTTATTACAAGAGCAGAGTGTTCTTTCTTGACAGCACAGGACCACCCCTTTGTTGTGACAGGAGCCGTATCCTCCGCGTGTCTTGAATTTGAGCAGCAGCTGCAGGCAGGCCCCCTCCATTCAGCAGGATCCTTTGTCCTTACACTGGAATGCTGTGAGTTGCCACCACCTTCCAAAGGCCTGAAAGAGGAAAGTGTACAAATCAAACACTTGGGTTACCCTTGAGGGGCTGCAGCCATTCTTACAGAACCCATAAATGGCGCTTTCCTTCTAGCAATGGCTCTGCCAGCTGCCTTACCCTTCACTCAAAACCCTTCCCTGTCTCTCCTGGAGCCAATATGGGGCATGCAGAGTACAAATCAAAGTGAGAGAAGAAAGACCAGTGCCCTCTAATTTCAGTACCTGCTCCTGTCTCCTTAAAGGAGGCCCTAATCCTGCATGAATCTTCAGGAGGCAGGCAGAGGAGCAAACTGGATGTGAGTTCTAAGGCTTTGCCTGCTCGCTCAAATTCATAGTGATTTGCTTGCCCCTGGGTGCAAGTCAGCACAGTCCTCCTGCACCAATGTGGAGCCTGCTTCTTCCCTGAGTGGGGTCTCAAGAGGCAGGGGATTAGGGAATTAACATCACTAATAACAGCAGGAAGGGGGCACATGTCAGGGAAATTAACTCCTGACACAAAGCTTTGAAAAACACCCATAGATGAACCCATGTAAAGCTGGAAGCTTTTTTCCTTTTTTACTGGCAAGTCCCATTCCTTGATGTATTCACCTTCTCCCTAAGCA
Source organism: Ploceus nigricollis (assembly GCA_013399945.1). Classification (NCBI taxonomy): domain Eukaryota; kingdom Metazoa; phylum Chordata; class Aves; order Passeriformes; family Ploceidae; genus Ploceus; species Ploceus nigricollis. The sequence continues at coordinate 511,229 of VXBC01009715.1, forward strand.
AGTGCATTGTGCAGGGAGAGAGATAGAGGGAATGCCAGTTGTCCCTTTGGGGTGCTTTTTGTACCACTGAGGTCCACTGAATTGAAGAAGGCATAAATGCTTACCTGAGACAGGAGGCTCCTAGCTTCCTCCTCCAAAAGATTCTGCACCACACAGCTTTGCAAGTACCTTCGTCTCCACACCCTCCAGGCCTTTTCTATCAGCCGCTGCTGGTCCTGCCAGGAAAAGAGGCAGCGCACAGATTAATTGGGCTCTGGCAGGCAAATTACCACACTTCCCTCCAGTCCCACCTTGTTCCAGTTGCTTTCCCCAGTCCCTCTTTGCATTGGTAACACACAGAGCGGACTAATAACAGAGCTCTTGCTGAACTACTCTCTCCAGCATAGTGTGGCTAAGTAGGTCCCAGTACCCTGAGGAGAGGACAATGCCCCATTGTGCTCCAGCACAGCTCCTCAGTGACTATGGTCACACTATACATATGCATATATACATATACATACATATACATATATATATGCTCACACTATACAGGCATCATCTTGTTACCGAGGCAGGCCAGAGCACATCTCACACAGCTAATGCCCAGGAACCAGGCAGAACATGGGTATGAACAGAAGTGGAAGCTGAATGACAGCTCTCGGTAAACTGTGGACACCAGTGAGATGTATCAGGAACACAGATGAGGACAAAGATCTTAATAACTGCTGTGAACTTTTTGCACAGTCTACAGACAATCTAGACAAATCCTGTTTCAGCTTCCCATCTGTAAGGGCAAAGCACAACTAAATCTGTGGATATGCCAGTCTGTCAAGCTGACATTTCAAGAAGAACAATGGAAAAACTAGCCACAGCAGTAAACCAGGATTTCTGGTGTACTGCCTTACTGGTGCATACTGGTATTTGTTAAACCCCCAGGTCTCATCTCCCAGGATGTATGTGAGGCTACAGGCAGAGCAGGCTTGCCCAGTAACACGTATCACTGCCACCCCAGTGGCACCTGACACTCACCAGCACCTGAGCCAATGTCACCATCCTGCTGGCTTCCCTCCACTGATGCCATCCCCTTGCCAGACAGAGCAGCTTCCTATCATGCTGGCACTGGTGCAGTACCACTGTGTGATGCCACCTCTTCAGATATTTCCTCCTGCAGGCAAAAGAAACAAATAAGCTTTACCAGCCATACAAGGGAGCCCTTCCCTGATGGTATCAGCAAGAGGAAGCCCAGAGCCCTGCACTCCACTTACCCAAGTCGCTTCTTAGCCCACTCCTCCAAGTCCACCTCTGCTGTGTTCTCCTGGATCCTTGCATGTGCACGAGAGGGTCCTACCACATCAGGTCTCTCCAGCAACCTTTCCGCTCTGTTTTGGCTCCTGTAGATCACCAGCCAGTGCTGAATGGCACTGGGAAAAAGTCCAGTTGGTGCTGAATCTTCTTCTCTGCCTCTTCTTCTTTCTAAGAAACAAAAGAGGAATCACACAGGAGTTAACCTTGGAGCTAGAGAGGGAGACATCAGAGCTGCCATGAGCCCTTAGCCCTTCAACTCCTGAACACAGAAGAAATCCACTGAGTTTGATTGCCATGAGCTCCTACTCCACAGAGGAATCCCAGTCATTAAGCTGGTAAACACCAATCCCCTTCCCTCACACTCCCCACATGGGTCTGTGAAAGGAAGAGAGGACAGACAATCTTCTTACTCAGGGGCCAAGAGAGAGACATCTTCCTGCTTTTCCTGACACCTATGAGGGTACTGCGCTGCCGTAAGCACTGGGAAAAGGCAGCTGCTCTGGTCCAGTAGTTGCAGGCCTGCAAACAGAAATAACACAGCTGCAGCCAAGAGTAAACACAATGCACACAGCACTCACACAAACCAGAGAGACAGGTTCACAGCTCTGCAGGTAGCTTAATGTGCTAGACCCCAGGCTGGAAACTGCACAGATGAGATCCCAGCAGGACTGACTCAGCCCTTCCAAATCAATGGACCTCTTTGTAGTTTGCTAGCTGTGAGTCTTTTGAAAAAAGCTGTAACTCTGGCAGCTCACTCTGCTCCGCAGGGACAGTGATTATCCCATCTTATCTTTGAGCAGAGAGGAAGGAGTGCACTTGTCTCTCTGGTCAAAATGTCCCCTTTCCTTATTGCTGTGCTCCATATGGTTGTTGCAATCAGTGCCAGATTATGGTGATGAAGTTGTGTGTGCAGTCTGTGAAGAATTTCACAGCAGGGACTAAGCAGCCACCACAAATCAAATCACGTTTTTATACAAGCCTTGTCACACTATCTCAGTGCCTCACGACTCACTGAGTTAATAATAACTGTCTCATAGGGACCTTTATCTTCTCATACTTAGGGAGCTTTATCTTCTCTTACTTGTTTGACAGTAGCCACAGATCCCAGGCGCAGGGCTTGCTGTCCTCTTGCAGCCACTCGCCAGCGGTGATAGGCTTTACCTGGAGAGGGCTCCTGCCACTTGTGGTTTCTCCCCCCTGGCACTTGTTCAGCTCTCCAGAGTTTGTCCCTCCACTTAATAAAGCTCACAACCAGGAGACGGTGCTCTCTGACTCTTTTAAAATAAGAGAGGGCTTCATGCTGCCTCAGTTTACGTGCAGTGACCTGGGCCCAAGTGACAATGCACCTGAAAAACAGTTCCAAGCAGATGCCTAAAGTAACAATTTCATGTTAGACCAAGTTTCACCTTCTCACCTGCCCTGCAGTACCCCACATAAATGGCCAAAGCAAGCCAAAGAACATTCAACAAGAAAAAAGCCTGTTCCTATTACTCCTGCAATCAAGATTTACGCATTGACCTTTATGCTATGTATTTTTCCAGTGCCTCATCTTTGGGAGGTGCAAGTTCAGACTCTTCAACTATCTTTCTGCTGAAAACCTGCTCTCATTTTACTTCAAGTTCCCAGCACTGTTACCTCTCACCTACTCAAAGCCCAACAGACTCTGCTTCCCTCTGGCCATTTTAGCATTTCCTCCTCTTCAAAGGCCTCTGCAAACTGAATCCAATCTTATACTATGCTTTTCCTTTGCCTACAAAACAAATGCTTTTCCTAGGCTGCCTTGCCAGTACACATACTCGGTCTCTCTCACCAAAAAAAAAATTTAATTAGCCAGTCTTCAGTCTATCTCTGTGCTACCAGCTGACCAGAAAGACGGTGCTTGATGAAGGCTTTTTCATTTTTCATTATGGGATGAGAGTAAAACTGTTAAAATCTCCTTCAGCATGGAACCCAGCAGATTCCTTGAAGTCTGCTTGCAGCATTTATGACAGCCGCTTGTTGTCAAGATTCAGATTTTGTTTCTTGGCTGTCACAAACTAAGGCCCTGTGTATGTGGGATGTACAACTAGAATCTTTACAAAGACAATTTTATTCCAAAAAATCAACAATTTCAGGAGTTACTATTATCAACACTGTAAATCTGCACCCACAATAATCTCTCTGTGTCTTGCTGATGCACGGGAGGCCAGTCTTCCTCTGCAACCAGAGAATGCAATCTGCTTTTAACTCTGGCTTATCCTTTTGGTTCCTTGTTCCATTTGGACCTTCATTATGCAAATCACCCCACTGCACCATAGGGCAGAGGTGTGAATATCCAGTGCCTGGCAGGCTTTTTGGAAGATCAAGAGAAGCTATTCCAGGTTATCCTAGCATGAAAAATGCCCCCCTCAAAAGAGACAGAGCTCATCCAAGTGAGAAATTAGAAGCACTCTCCTCAAAGGAGACTCAGAAGGAAGATTAATGGTGGAGACATACTCAACAGGAAGGAGCAACATTAAGGGCTTCTCCTAAATACAATTCCCATGAGGGAGCCACACAGATAGATTTGCAGAGGAAAATGCAATTGTGTGGGGTAAGTGCAGAGTCTAAACATCACAGCCATGAAAGTTTTACCGGGTTTTTAGTTGCTCTTTCCTCTGCAGATCTTTGTGTCCTCTCAGTCTGAACCTGCAATTCAAAAGAAAACCTGATAGGGCCAAACCTGCACTTCTCATGCCTTAAATGAACCCTTGGCATAAATAATCTTATTCATTCTTATCCTCCTGAATTATTTTAGAGAAACACTTCAACAATCCTGGTTCACTACAGCTGGACACTTCTCTGCACTTCAGGCAGGCACTGGCCTCATACAACATAAACTACAAACAAAACTGTTTCCAATGAGACGGCCACTGAACACAGTTAAGAAAGAAAAGAAATTAAATTCTTGTGTTTTTGGGATCTGCCAATATAACATAAGACTCAAAGGCAGACTACAGCTTCACCTATATTGTAATAACACCAAGATGAGTTGAATATCATGGTTCTCCCTTCATAAGCTTTATACTGCTTTGCTGCAGGAACAAATCCATCTCAATTTTTCACATTAAATTAAAATCAACACACTGTGTCCAGAATCCTAAAAGACTAACTTTGTAAACTTCAGATCTCTGTAAGCTCTCTGCCCATGATTCCTTTCAGCAAATACTGAAGTGCAAAAAAGGCTTTCAATTTTTAAACTACACAAATTTGTTTGCATTTCTCCCTCACTTAGTGCACAAATACCACTCCGCCTAGGACTGAATACAAGTTCTGGAAGGAAAAGAATTTTTGAATGAGAAAAATGAGGTGGGGTGTGAGGCTTTAGGTAAGAAACCCCTTAATATAGACCTCAGAGAAGTGCTCCTACAGAAGCTCCATTTATACATGAGCTATCCACACTTTCAAACCCAAGCTCTGCTCTTAATACAGTGGATAACTACTACATAAATTGCTCTTCATGCAGAGCTTCCCTTGGAAATGCTTTGAGAGCAAGAAACAAACCTGTGCAGGAGAAAACGCTCCCAGAATAAAACAGCATATTTCTGCTTCCTTGTTTGGTAATACCATGTCTGCAGGACCAGCCTCTTCTTCTCTTGGCAGGTGTGCCAAGCCCATTGCTGCTGCAGTTCTCCCAGAGCATGCTTCCCTGCAAGAGAGCACATCTTCCTGAACTCAGCCCAATGACTGTTTCTCTGTTGCACAGTCCAGACAAGAGCAAAGAATACATCTCCTGCAAACACCAAATGGGACCAAACTTGCTAAGATTTCCTGTCCTCTCTTTAGAAGCTAAAGAGACTTTTCAATTCATCTTGTAGTTTTTTGTCTGCAAGGCAGTCAGACCTTTCAAATTTTCCCTGCAAGAGATCACAGATTACTTCCACTCTTATCTGCAAGGCAGTTTTCCATTAAAAATTGGTAATTTTTCTTCCCTGGCACAGTGCAAGTACTTAGAGCATATGGAATTCCTTGAGGGATCAGGATTGTTAAGCCACCCCTATAGATACACCCTGTTCCCACTGAAGCAAAACCTGACTGCTTGGTCTGAGGAGACATGTTCAAATTAGGAATGCTGCATGGAAGTCCATTTAAATCCCCAGCTGCTAAAATACACTGCTTGAACACTCTTTTCTGCCGGTAGTACAGGTAGAAATGTCAAAGGAGCATCTTCCCTAATATAAACCACAACAAAACAGTAGGTCACATGTCCTACTGATAGCCAGAAGAATGCAGTGACACCTGCACCTACTAACTCCTGGAGTAGTATGTGCCTTTCCAGAGGAGCAGTACACAGAATTACAGCCCAAAGTGTGACCTTCTTCATCCCAACTATTCCCAGAACTTCTCTCTTCTATAGACACAAGTGATGCAGTGGGATGGGGTAACTCACTTCGCCAGCAGGAATGCCAATGCCACAGAGCATCAGAAGTCATCTGGTGAACATGACACCTGAATCTCCGGTCAACTTCCACTTTCTGGGCCAGTCTCCTTTTCCACAGGCTGAAAGCCATCTGGAAACAATGAACTCCATGTTTTATGGCTGCTGCTGCTTTTTGGTTCTTATTTTCCATGACCCAGTGGTGCCAGCTGAGAAAGGCTCTGAGAAGGACAAAGGTTGCTGCACTGACTGTAGGAACAACTCACAGAGGTGCACATCTTTGTAATGGAAAATTTAACAACAAACATACACATGAGGGAATTTTGGAAACACATTTGATCTGTTAACATCCTTTCCCCATTAAATGTCAGGGGAAATGATGGACAGGACAAGCTGTTCAGAGTAAGGTTTTCTGTCCTGGCTGTGCCAAGCTTGTTGTCCTCTTCAGCTTTGGAATCAGTAGAGAGCAAGGCCAATTCAGTGGCTAGGAAGTTACCAGGACTTGTTATCAGCAGAGCTGGGCTTGCTCTAATTTGCGAGGCATTCCATCAAACCAGAAATTATTGTGTTCCTACATAGTAATTTTGAAGCTGAAAAACCGCAAAATAATGGGCTGCAAAACTCCCACTGAAGACAAAATAGCTAGAGGAAGAATTTTTTCCTTTTTCTTTTTTTATTAAAGCAAGTGTAAAGCTTTCAAAACAGAGAGCTTGAGGAAACTTCTGGAAAGCATGATCCTTACCGAGAGAGCCGAATGCGCCTGCAGTACTGCTGGGCCTTTACATGATGCCGAGTTCGAGCTGACCAGACAATGAAGCACCTCTGCAGGCAGTATTTCTCTGTTTGCTGCCAGCAACTCTTCACCTCCTTGTCAGAACTGCAGCCCTGTAATCCAGAAAGGCAAAAAAGGGCCTTGAACTGCTGTTATACCAGTTACTCCACATAGCTCAGCCGTCTCTCCTTGCCACTGTCACTTCTGTGATTGCCCAGCTCTGTCACTAACGCATACACCCCACATGAACAGCCAGACATGAGGGTCTAACACATCCCTTTTAAATCCTTGACACCTGCCCTACTTCTACTCAGCTGACAAATGGTAGGGAAGAGTTACCCTGAGAAAAGCCTCAATCTCCCAAATCTTCTGTTTGAGAGAGAACAAAATAGCAGTGAGACCTTCCATATGCTGATATTGAAACTCAAAGGCTCTTTGCTAAATTTGAATATGCAGAAAACACTTGTATATTTACATTTTACACAGCAGTTTCTAGCCTCACCTCTTCCCACGCAGAGTAACTGGTGAGAGGCTGGGAATTATTATCTGGACTCTGGAGCACTGAAGACTGCAACTGATTTCCCACAAACCAGTTTCTTCTGCAAGACAAAAGCGTTGGGTGAGGAAGGAAAGAAAGAAGATAAAAGTCCCCTGGAAGGATGGTGTGACATGACATGAGGGATTATCTAGAAGGAAGGAATTCAGCCAGTCCAAACAAGGAGTCACTCCTACCAGCATCCCAAAAAACCAGTCTCCAACTCACCCATATTCAGGGAAGGAGTTCTGCAAGCACAGCTCCCCACCCAGCTCAGCTGGCAGCTCTGTGCACTGGTGGAGTTGAAGGAAAGAACTGTGACATGACGTATGTGTGACACCCTCAGCAGTCAGAAGGGAGGAGAAGCCGTGCTGGCTGCTGTCACTAAGACTGCATTCCTGCAGGTATGAAGGGAGGAAGACGCTGTGAGGTGAGTGTCCTCACAGTGCAAGAACCCAGCTAACAGCTCTGACCATGCAATTTACTTCTTTTTTTTATCAATGATTTAGGCAAATCCAAAATGCATCCAAAGGAATTGCAGGCTAGCCACGACACCTCTAGAGAGCGAACACGTAAGTGATGGGAAAGTTATTTCCATACTAATAATTTCCATACCAAATCCAGAAATACATGTATTTCTATATTGAGAAAAGGGGAAATGAGCATATGCACTCTCTCAGTGAGGAATCTCTTTATATCTCATCCCTTCCACCTTGCAGCCACAAACAGAAGCAACTGTACAAGGGAAACTCATTAGCTCAGCACCTTCCCACATCTCTAAGTGATGAACCAGAAAAGGCACAGAGAGCATTGACTTTACACTTTCAGATTTCATTTCAGCTTCAAGACCCCACAGATTCAGCACTAAATTTTTGGCACAGTTTGCTGATGACAATACCATGTTGAAGCAGAAATTTTTCCCCTGAAAAATCCCAGCAATTTAATACCTCAGAGCAGTCTAGATGTACCAAGACCTTCTCACCTTTTCCAATGAGCTTTGAGAGGTCAGAGTAGCTGGTGCACTGCTGTCAAAGCCAGATGATGTTGAGAGGTCCTCAGAAAACAGCATGGCAAGAGGTTCCTCATAGACAGCTCTATGCAAGTGCTCAGAACTTTGTTCAGTTGTCTTCAGCATGAGATACTTTTGGTGCCATAATTTCAGAGTTTTTCTGAGTTTACACTGCTCCAAAGCCTTAGAGAAAGAACTGAGACAGAAGATACTGAGACAGTAAAGTGACAGAAGAACACCTGAGGGGGTGACTAGCACAGACATGATGGACAATAGGGTAAAAGGGGCTCTTTTACCCTATTGTATCTTTTAGCAAAAGGTTCAGAAAATCAAGTGGACACTACTAATGGGGGCAGGGCTCCAGGGACTGGCTCTTCTGCACTCACTCAGCCTTGTGATGCTCACACAGCCTTGTTTTCCATAGCAGATATACTCTCTGCAGCTTCAGTTTTTGGTAGAAGTCATCAAAAGAATAGACTGTTTTCTCCAGAAACCGTCTCTCTCCAGTCCATGATGTCTGACCTCCATGCCTCTTTGTCACAGTCCTGTCAGCTACTGAGCTCATAACTGCTCCTTAACCAGTTACATAAAGGAACAACAGATTGTTTGTCTCAAGGCATTCCAACCCAGCCCAGCCCAACCCTCAAACTGCTTCTTTTCAGCAAGGTTTAAGAGTTTATGTTTAGCTTATGATGCAGAGTGACAAACCTCCCTGTAGCTTCATTGACACACCCAGAACCAGTCCTCTGCCCACTCTGGTTTGTTCATACTCTGTATCATCTGAGCCCCTCTGTTTTCAAGTGTACAAGAAGAGGAAGGAGCCTAAGCACCTCTAAAGCTTAGATTCTGCACAGACCCCAAACTGCTCACCACTGCTCACCATAATGCTGCCTCCATCGTAGGAGGAAGAGGTTCACCACTGCCTGCTTATCACCTCCTCTGACCTGCAGCATCTCAACCCACTGCTGGAAGTGCTTCCTCAGTGATACTGCTCTGAGATGGGCCAGGTTGCATCTGTCAAGTGCCTTCTGCTCAACAGTCTCCTTCCATGTACTGAAGCATCTGAGAATACCAAAGGAAAATGTTGAAATACACTTATACAAGCTTATGTGTCTTCCTGAGACTGGGTTTAGTTCAGGAAAGACAGACCCAAGCTGTCCCCTGAGCTTCTATTTGTTTATTTCAGTAAAAAGCCACTGTCATGCTTAGAGCACAGCAGCACAGTGGCTGCTCTTGGGTTTGGTCTTTCAGGGCATCAAAAGTCAGGACAAAAAAGTTTTGGCAGTGCACAGGAGGCAAGTCATAACATCTCTGGCCACAGCAGTTCCTTTTTATGTTTCTACCGCTACCTTCATCTTTATCAACTCCTAAAATAAAAGGATAGATGGCTTTAAGATGGAACAATTATTACTGTCTGGGTTGGCTCTGTTATTCCATGGACTTTCACAGCGAACACATTTTTCACATGAAAACCAGATCTCATCAACTCACCGGGAGACCAAGTTTCTCTGGATTTGAGTTGTCAGTGTTAGAATCTCTTTCATTTCCAAGCTTTGGGAATGCCACATCCAGAAAATGTTTCGTAGCTTCTTCTTTTCCAACAGAGCACGGGCTTCCAAAAGCCTGGCTTCCTCTTTGCTCAGCAGCTCCTTCTGCAGGCGCCACAGTCTGAAAGCTGCTGTGTCGAAGGGCAGGAAGAGATTGACAGGAAGAGAAATAGCAGAAGAATTTCAAACAACTTTGTGTCACACAGCAAATATTCCCTGGCTTAAATCCAAGCTGCCAGAGGAAGGACACTTAAGGAAGGCAGCTCACATTGCTGGAGCAACACATGCTGCAGCTGAATTCATACAAGGAAGGAGGCAAAACTTGTATGACATGGTGAGTGGCCATCCTCCACCATCACACATACTGGTCCAGCTACTTGCAAGATCACATTCTGAAAGAGCTCAAAGCAACAACTAGACACAAACCACAAAAACTGGTGAAACAGTGAATACCTCCAAGCTGTTTGTTCCAAGGCTATGGAATGTGTGCTTACCAGCCAGCCGTCTCATGTCTCTGATTGCTTCAGCTCTCCAGCAGAACTCATCTCCTCTCTGCCCATGACGAAGCTGTGTCCACAGTTCTCCCTCCATCCTGAAAGAGCCACAAACATGCCTTAACATCCAGCTGTCCAAAGAGGCACTCACAGAACAGAATCCAGGGCTTTCCTCTCTTTTTGTCCCAACTTGTTCTTCTGCCTTCAGAATTAGAAGCTTCAACAAAAGGCTTTTCTTTTGACACCTCTACTGCCAAACTACTGCTAGAGACTGTAGTATTGCCTCACTCCAACCTCATTTACCCCTGTATCACATATGCAGGTGATAGCTGAAGCAAAGAATTAGTACAGGAGTATTTCTGTCAGACACTCAGACTGCAAACACTGGTGCACAGAAGCTCTGAAATAGGACTGTTTAGTTCTTAACACTAAACTGCTGATTCTTGCAGCGTTTATCCACAGCAATACATCCAAGGACATGGAAACAAGTCTGCCATCATTTGAGAAAAAAATTTCCCTGTGTTTGTAACCCTCCCTTTGTCCAAGATAACAGAAAGAGAATGCTCTCTGCTTACCTATAAGCCTGCTCCACTTCCTTTGAGTATCCTGTTGCAAGCTGATGCTGAGCTGAGGTTGTCATAGTGGCTAATCTTCCTACTCTGAAAATCCCCCGTGATGAACTTTGGGTATAGGAGTAAGGCTCAGGCTGCAGAGCTTCTGTCTTGCTCTGTTTTGCCACAGCTTCCTTCCACTGAAGAGGAAACCACATGATTAGAACAAACTGCAGACAGAGTATCGGTATCAGGGTCTACATCACAGAATTTCACACAGGGTACCCCTTCCTCCTCCCTATCCAAACAGGATTTGTGCCTTCTCTGACTGCACAGCAGAAAGTTCATGGCACCCCTGTCCCTAGGCAGTGCTCACCCTCTGGAAGCTGGCAGCTAGCAGAGTTGAAGCATGTCTCTGCTGGGCCACCTCCAGTTGTGTCCTCCTTTGGTGCACAGTCCACTGCAGAGCACCAAAGCCCTTCTGAAGCAGCTGGTGTCTGTAAAACTGCGTGGCTGCCCTCTTCCAAAGGATATGTCTCCTCCAGGCTTGGAAACACCTTGCTAGGATTTGTTTGTCACAAAAGTGCCAGAAACTTAAAAATGAAAAACAGAGGTGAGTTCCTGTTAACAGAAAGGAAAGTTAAACCAGCCAGGAGGTGGCAATCAGTTCAGCCATCAAGTTGTAAAGAGGTTCAAATCATTCTCTCTAAAGAATGGAAAACATGCAATCTCACACCAAATTAAGGAATCACTGTTGCTAAACTGGTAGCAACCTCATTCACATCTTATCCACAAATTTGAATTCCAGCTCATGGATAAGTCTAGCTCTTGATCTTCTCTAACTGTGCAGTGAGCACATTGGAATTTGCTGCATTGAAGAGTAGCACTGATGATACCAATACTTCTTCATTTCCAGCAACAATGAAGGCTGAATTTAGAAGATAGCATTGAAAAGATACAGAAATTATTTTTTAGGTCATGCTCCATTCTAAATGACAACCCTTTGAAAAGAAGTGGATGCAGCCCCTCAGCCAACCACAGCAGATTAAGGTAGGCTAAGTCCTGAACCCAAATGTTCCTAGGGATATGGCTCCTTAGGCACCTTCCAGAAGTGCTCCTTGGTAAACTACCAGCACACTCATACTTAAATACAGAGTCTTTTTACCTTTGCTCATTCACCTTCAATGACCAGAAGCTGTTCTCTGAGATCTGCAAACAGACAAGAGACAGTAATTCACAATTATTCACACTGCTCCACTCTGTTGAAGAGTTTGTCTTTGTGGCACACATCATTTTGGATGGAGACCAGAGCAGGACTGCCTCAAGATCATGTATTATGCGGGATGCCTTGGACACTGCTCCCACACCATTGCTCTGTGAATATTCTTATATACTTCAGACATAAAAAGGCACAAAAAGCCTGAAATCTCAGGGCCCTGCAACAATGCGCAGAGTAAAATCCAGTTTAATGCTTTCCCTCGGCATGCAGATCAGAGAATATAAACAGGTGTTTACATTCCCAAAACAACCAAGTTGACAAGCTGGTCTTTATGAAGAAACATGTGAGATGGAAAGATGCATACATTGGGATGAAGAAGGACTGTAAGAGACAAGATTCTGGCCATTTAGTGACAAGAAAAAACTATAGGACAAGCATCCCCATCACTTGTACCTCAACTCTGCACCTCTAGCAAGTGGCAGAAACAAGCACAAGTAATACCTGTGAACAGAGATGCTTCATAGTGACCACACCCTCACCTCTCTGGGCACAGTTTTCTGTGTCTGGCTCCCTTCTTCACAGCACCGTGGTTCTTTGGCATTCCTTTCTACAGAACATTCTTCAGACTGCTCGAGATTGCCATCAGCTTCCAAATTCCACCGGCTGCTTTGGCAGGAGTATTTGTTTCTCCTTCTTTCTCTGCTCATGTTCATACAATCTACATCAGAATGTTCATTAAAGCCTTCTCCAACCGGTGTACCCAAAGGATTGCACTGGCTGCTGCCCACTGCAGCTGTTCTTCTGGCTGCTCGTGATCTGGAGTCACATACCTCTTCTGACTCTTTGCTGCACTTAACATGAGAGTTGTTGACTTCTACAGATTTAACACTAAGCTGCTGGCCTAGTCTAAACTCTTTATCTCCAGGATGAGAAGGGATACTCACACACACTTCTGTAGGAGTCCCACACATGGCTACACCAACATTCCTCTGAGCCCCTCCCAAATCTGTCTCCAGTAACACCTGCAGACCCTCTGGATCCAGACTGGCTGGAAGGCCTTTCTTCCAAGACTCAACACATGGAGACCCTCTGTTAGATGTCTGTTCTTCTTTAACAACCTTTCCAGGAGAATGATTTTTTCTGTGAACATAAAGACTACCAGTTTCCAGAGATGGCTTTACCAGGGACTGGCATCTGAAGAAAGGGGAGCAATTGAAGGAGGAATATGCTTCTGTATCCACTAGCCTGCCAGAGCCCACTCCAGAAGCAAGGGCTTGTGGCTGGATGCCACCTGAAATTTTGGCTCTCCATATGTTTGAGCCAATGTACCCATATCTGTAAGAGACAGAGAGAGGCTCAGCAGGACTGAAGTCTCTTGTCACTGCACTAAGGCTCCAGTCTTTAGCAAATGGGACACTCCATTTCAATCTTGCCTGAGCAGCACTGGTTTTTACTGCAGCTAGCTGCTCTCCCATGGTCAGGATACTGGGACCTAAATCATCAGGAGCAAAGCATGAATGGCCAGTGACTGGAGAAGACTCAGACTCCAGAGGGAGGGAACCCCATATCCCCATCAAAGCACTTTCTTGCTTAAGCCTCTGGACTGAACAGTACAAGCTAGCAGAAATCTGTGAGGATTGCAAAAGAGACTGAAAAGACTCCAAATTAGATGATCAAGATTCCCCAGGGTCAGGGCTGAACTGTGACAAGTGTTCACACTTTTACTTGAGCTCCTTAAAGAAGGACCCACCACTAATTCTTGCCTAAGAGGGGAATCTGCAGCATGAGGTGACAAATGTGCATTGACCAGTAAAGGGTTCACAGGATTCATACAAGAAGCAGCAGAAGGCTGATGCTGTTGGCTTTCCACCTGATAGTCACAATTCTTGTTCCTTCTTTCTGAATAGTGATGGTGAACAGGGGGTATGGAGCACCTACCAGCTGCCTTTGCTTCCTGATGGTGTTGTTGAGGAAAGTCAATACTCTCACTCCTTCTCCCTTCCAAAACACAAGCCTCAAGGTGAAAGTGCCTCTGGGGGAGATACAGCAGGGAGCACTGACGAAGCAAGATGGGGACTCTATGAACTACACACTTAAAGCTGTGCTGCTGCAGCCTAAAGCACAGATTATTCTGCTGCAGCAAGCAGGAACTGGAGAACTGGCTGGCAGTGTCCGGGAATGGCTGAGAAGGGCAGGAGAGATTAGTCTGTCTTCAGACTGGGATCTCTTCCCATCTGACAGAGGTGTGGTACACAGCTAGCTCTGTGCTGCTGTCCCTGGGCTTATACCAAATGCTGCAGCCTCAGGCCAGGGATGAGAAATGTCTACTCGACTTCTAGTGCCCAAATACAGACTGAAATTCACATTCTTCTGAATGTTTCTTTGCTCTGAAGAAAAACAAGAAGAAATATAAGCAAAGGACCGTGAGTATTTCCTATCTCATCTTGCCTAGTTTGCCAAAGCCTTTGGGTACTTTCCTTGTGAACTTCTTGTCTCTGATCCATCAGCCTCAGTCCTGAAAGTGTTATGGACACTACTCTCTTCCTGTTTTTCAGCAGACAATCGTCTCTGGCAGAGCAGGAATAATGAAAAGGACAGATTCAGTTCTCAAGAAAAAACCTGGAAAACAAAGACTTCCAGCATTATACACCTGCAGCCTCAGAAGGAGTCTGTTGCTAGCAAGGCTGAATTATCCTAAATTCAAGGCTACACAGACTTATTTCTTTTTGTCTGCACTAAGGATGAAATCATGTTTACATATCCATAAAAGCCACACTGTCCCCTAATCTGGAAGACTTACAGCATAGCTTGGAGACCTACTTTGCAGTCTAGCCACTAAGTCTGATGGTTATACATATAACACTCATGCTGAAAATGGATTCTTAAGTTGCTAACAGGCAAGTGCAAATTGAGAGGACTATGGTTCCATTCCCTCAGATTTTAAAAGCAAGTTGTCAATCACTGTCATTCTAACCACCATTCTTTTCCACCTCTCTTTTAAAAAATGAAAATGGTATTGTATAAAGACAGACACATCTCTATCATCTTAAAACCCCCTAGTCAATCTGAGAAGAGACAGCAATGAAATCAATGCCCATTGTCTTTTTCAAACACACTCTAATTCCAGAAAGCCTCCTGCCAAATTGCACTGTTTCTAAGCTGTGTTTATCTCATTCTTTTCTAAGACAACATTTGAGCCTCAGTTGTCCCTGTTTGTAACAGCTCATTTTTCCCTCTCACATGCAAACTCCTTCAGTAATCACCACAATCTGGGGAGCAAACACAGTTTCTAAAGCAGCAGGAGACAGTCAGGCGGTGCTGCAATTATCCCTGGGAACTGCTGTTACTGCCTTTCATGTATCACCGAGGGTGCCATGAACAGAAAGATCCCATTATTTTTTCCAGACCAGTTGAAGTTGGCAACTACGAGTGAACAGACAAAGCACAGCTGCCTTCCTTAGGGTGCCTATCACTGAATGAAGTATAACCACAAAATGCAGTGGACTGGTGTTCCATGGAAGCACTCCTTGCATCCCAGAAATATCCAATCAACAAGCAATGTATCACAAAAGGGTGTTACAAAGGATTTAAATGGCAAAAGGACATAAACCCACCACATTTTTCAGTGTTGTTTTGCTCTGTGAATACCCAAAACCTGGCTCTGGGCTACCTTATGCTCAAGAATCTGGACATAATCTATTCTCTTGATAATAATCTATTTTCTTGATAACTTGTGATTTTTTTTTAGCTCTCCATTTCAATTCTTTGTGCTAGGTACAAGGTTCTCAACACATCACCATGGTTATTTCAGGTGGTGTCCTTCACCTCACTCATTCCTAATTTCAGTCTCATTGAGATCTGGAACAAATAGTATCCTTTCAAAATCACATTTTGTCTGCCTTCTGAAATTGCTACTCAGATCTTTAACACAACAACTTTTAAGCAGTAGGGTTAATCTCAGTCACAACAAGATCTTTTTTAAAACTTCTTCTGAGGCCAAAAGATGCTCAAGGCAAACTGCACATTTTAGGAACTGGGAGACCTACTTTTATGCAAAATCCATGACCAATGGATTTTATATTAGTTTTTATGATTCCAATTAAAACATTTAATGCACGCTTATTATATACACACTTTGCAGCAACACATTAATGCATTAAAACCTGAAACAAATTCAATTAAACAAATAAAAATTAAGATGATCAAGTTATTTCTGTTTTTATAAGCAAAAGGAAATAAACAGCACAGTTAATGAAAAGTAAATCAAGCTCTTTCAAGCAAATGCCATTTCAGCAATACGGCCAGACCCATAATAAACACATTTGTGCCGCACACACAGTGCTTATTTCCCGATCCCTGTAGACCAAGGCTGATCTATTTCATATTCCAAGTACGGGCCAGTGATTACTCAAGAGATCACACTTCAGCTGCCTTAGAAAGCAGGTCTTTTCCACACACTGCTCAGCGTTACAAACCAAACAAACCATCACTGCCGTCGCACGATGCCTGTGAGATCCACAGGCACGCACAGGTGGCCTTCCCTGCCCAGCGCTGCCATCCAAGCACCCGCCGTGCCCCAGGATGCAGCAGTGGGAGTGAGAAGCTCCTCACCCACGGCCGAGGCTCCGCTCAGCAGCCCCGACGGCTCCACTTACCCACTCCGAGAGGCCGCGGCTGCGCTGCTGGGCCCTGGGGACTGACCACACGCGTCTGAGCCGGCACCTCCTTCGCGGCGACAGCCACCCTCGGCCCCCTCAGCGCCCGCGCTCCAGCTGCGGCTCTATAAGCAGCTTATCCCTCTGATTAGGTCGGTGACCGGGGCTACAGATGGCGGGGGAAAGCCGCTCTGGGCCATGGCTAATTAAAGCCGGGGCCCGGCCGAGGAGAGGGGGGCTCCTGCCGGGCGGGAGCCGTGCCTGTCCCAGGCAGTGCCTCAGGACAGCCGCCACATCTTCCTCGTCCCCCTCCTCCCCAACCGGAACCCGAACCCGCCAGCGCTGAGGGAGGCACCTGCCCTGGGCGGGCTAGGCTTAATCCTAGGGAGCTGCCTGCTCACCACTAAAACCCCGGGCACGGCAGGACCCGAGATTTAAAAAAAACAAAGCAAAACCAGCCGAATGGAGCATCGCACCTGTCTGGCTGAAGAGATGTCACTGAGACCCCACGAGAGGCCCACCGTGAAGCCAGCAAGGCCATGCTCTGGCACAGCAGCTCCATGAATCCCCTCACGCCCTCCTGAACCAGATCCAAACACTCTCTTCCTCCTCAGCCAGGAGAGGGGTCTGTTTTTATCATCACCTCTGATTTACTGCCCAAAATAGGTATCCTTGAGGTACTGTAAGATCAGTGTTACTCATGCTTCTCAGAGCTCCCAAATGTGCCAAATTTTCCACATAAAAACGCATGGCAGGTCAGCTAGATGGGTATTTCCAATGTATAACGTCTGGGAAGGCCTCCCTAGATGTAATTGACTGTGCCAACACCCAAACCCCACAGCATTAAAAGCAGTGATTTTCAGTCTGTGGTCCATGAGTCTAGGTAAAAAAAAACCCTGAGCACTTAAATGTCTTCTTCAGGGCTCTATGCTGTCACTGTACAGTTCTAAAGAGCTGAAAAAACCCATTCACATAAAGGCTCTGGAACTCCACAAGCCCCAGCAATTTCTGCCTACTCTTTCCTTCTTTGCCATCTAATCACAAGAACAGACCAATTCCTATTCTTGTGCCCTCTTATATGTAAAGCCTGTAAAAAGAATGTACAACACTTCTATGGCATTTACTATGTGCTTGGTTCAGGTACACCAAGAGGCCAATGTAGTGCTTGTGGAGGAGAGTAGAGGAAGCATCTGCTTACGTTTGAAGTGATCAAAGTTGGGAGAAAACTGCTTGGTTTTAAAAATACAAACGGCTTCTGAAGGTTAAAGCAAAGTCAACAGGGGTCTTGGCTACTGAAGGATCAACACAGCAGAAGGTCTTGTCAAGAGAAATGCAGTTGTAAAATAACAGATATAAACTTTGACAATGAACTTGCTTCAGAAAAATACCTATCTTCCAAGCACTAGAATTCTGCTAAAGCTAACATACTCATTTTCTTCTGTAAATGAATCCTGTTGAAATGTGGTTGTTTGCTTGCTTCTGGGGTTTTGTTTGTTTGGTTTTCTTTTTTTAGAATCTTACCTGAAAGCCACAGCAGGACAGATTTATCCTGCATAACAACAGAGTCTATAGTTTGGCACACCCAATGGAACTCACATCTATGGTGTAAATAAATAAGTCCATCTTTCCTCAATCCCCATTTTACTAGCCCATCTTCCCACCCACATAATCATATGCAGAATCTTCTACTTCTCAGAGTAAAGCTTAGGCTAAAAGCCATCAAAGCCCTGTAGACCTTCCCCCATAATGACCCTCCCAGACTGCCTGGCTACAGTCCCAAGTCCTCAGGAAAAGCTACATTTTCAAATGAGACATAAGTGACCAGTGTGACTTTTTCTAACACAGAAAAACTGTGTTCATTTTATAGTTTTCTTAGAAAAATGTAACATTTCAAGTTCTGTTACAACAAGCAGCTGAAGGCAAAAGGATATTTCAAGGCACAAAGGATCTGTAATCTACATTCAACAGTCATTTTAAGTATCCTGAAGGACATTCAACTTGCATAAAAGCATCAGTTAATAAAACCCAATACCAGATCCTGGGAGCACAAGAAGTTAAATAACGCCATCAAAAACAGCTCTTTGGAACTCCCAGATGTTTCCTGGAAATATATCTGCATAAAATCAGGCTACACTGTATTATTTTAGGGTAGTCCATAGGCCTTTTAAAGATTGCTTGTCCAGGAGTACTTTGAGTGGTTCTCTTATAAAGAAGAGGAAGCACAATGGAAGACTGGAAGACTGCAGAAGGTGCATCAGTCACATGTACAGAGGAGGGATTTAGGGGAAGGGAAGAAGGGAGAGTACTGGGATTACACAGTGCTTAACATGACACATCCAAGATCTTCTGGACTTACTGCAGAACCCATCTGCCTAACCCTTAGGTAGGCAAAAGAAATGTCAGATCTCCTGTTTTCCCAGTAGCAGGTGCTGCTCAGTGGGAAGAGTGGAAGGCTTGGCTGGGCAGGGGCAGTGTCTGTGCTGGGCTGCAGGGTGCCTCAGTACGGCGGCTGCGTTGCCTTGCCTGGGGAAGGCCACTGTGCAGGCGCGTCTGGCTGATCAATGGGCTCGTAGCTGCTCTGGTCTCGGCCTGCACTGCTGACACCTGGATGGAGATGGAAGAGAACAAGCTTGGGACAAAGGCAAAAGCACAAGAACTGAATGCTCAAGAAGAAACTAACAGCTCAGGGACACAGATTTTACCAGCTCCCAGCACCTGTGATCTGTGATCCTCACCTAAATAGGCAGGAGGTAAGAAAAGCCACCTTCCAACATGCCTTTTCTTTCCTTGAGAACTGCTCTCTTAGTAGCCACACAGCTGTGTGGAAAGCAAGACCCACAATACCCCATAGCAGCACAACAGGTTCCTGTAACAGTGTATTTCAGCAAGATAAAGTGTATGAGAACTCAAGGAATCATAAACAGACAGAGCCAGAAGCTGCAGGAACTGTGGCTAGCTGACAGCACAGATTTAAAGGAATGATACATCCATGAACCACTCTTTCCAAAAATGCAGCTATGCCTCAAGTGTGGCACCAAATTTGAGTCCAACGGTGCTCCTAAACTGCACTATGAACAATTTGTCTGTGCAAAATCATGTTACTGTCCACAGGATGAGCAGGGAAAGAGGAGGCAGAGAATGTCCATGGACAGCTCTTTATCTATGGGCCAGGCATTTGCCATGGGGAGAAAGCATCCTGAAAAATAACCTCACAAATAGCCACTAGACTATGAGGGATTTGTTCTAACGAGCAAGGGTGCTCCCAGGCAACAAAGAGGGACTTAGTGTAGAAGGAAAACAAGACAGAAAAGGCCAGGAAAATTTCAACACTGCTGGGTTCAAAAGAAAATGAGAGATAGCAGGAAAATAAGAGGAAATTTGTCAAGCACATTCATCACAAAGCAACACACAGTACTGAAAATCTTGTAAGAAAGACAGTTCAGGAGAGGATATGAAACTACAAAGTGTCTTAATTCCCACCTGTGCCTGAGAGGAGACTCTTGGTTTGGAATAGTGTGGTTTAAAAGAAGTGCTGCCAAATTCCAAGCAAAGAGATTAACTCCTCAATGATACCAAGACTTTCTATACACATGTTGAATCCCAATGACAAGCACAGTGAGCAGCTAATAAAAACTGACACGAAAAAGGCACTGCAGGTGACTCACATGCCTCCTGACCAGGTAAGACATATCCATCTGGATTTTCACAAGCAGCTGGCAGAGACTACATCCACACTCCACTAGCAGAGAGGTGCAAATACTGCACAGTGCCCTAAGCCATGGTTTCTTTCCATGGCTTCTCCTCCTCTGCAGGTTTCCACCTCTTTTCATAGAAGTGTGATCTTTGCTACCACCAAAGCAGAATAAGAGACAGCTTCCAGACACGGTAATGCAGGTACAGCATCTTTTGTCCTGCACAGCCTTTTTAGGATGACACATAGAATAGTGACAGGCTGCAGGTTTTGCCAGCATGAATTCAAACAACAATCCCTGGCAAACAACCAATCCCTGGCAGCTGCCCAGGCATGAACTAGTACCAGGAATGCTTGGCAAAGCTGACCAAGACCCAGAACATCTAGCCACAGCCCATCCTCTCTGGCAAATCTTCCACATTATCATTTTCAAATACAATCAGGGGAAAAATTAAATGTCTCCAAGCTAACTCCCATCAGGTAAACATTAGTCCCATTTTCCATGTGAGGAACAAAGTCCAAAGCAATCAAGGTAAATAGGACATGTGAGGCCCACATGGAGTTAGAAATCCAGCTTTATTTCCCTCTTGTTCATAATCCAGCCAGAGGAAATACTGCCTCTACCTTCCCCCAGAAGGAAAAAAAAAATGGTTGACAAAGAAAGGACACCCAAAAGTTTCCAACAAACATGCACAAATGCAGGAGGAGGAAGACAGGAAAAGCCTCTCAACACCATTGTGGGCAAAATGGCTGTCAAAAACTTCAGTTCTGCAAGGGGAGAGAGAAGAATATAAATTTAAGGCCAAAGACACTCCAGAACAACAAAATGGGATAACAAACATAAGCAAGACAGAGTAAGCACCCTGTCTGCTTGGAATGGAGGGCAGACTCCAGTTTCACAGAGCTCAGGCTGAAGGGTCCAAAGTGCAAGGCAGTCCTGAGGAGGTGGCCCACACTGACATGGAAGCAGAAAAAGCATCCTACCTATGTTAAAGGTGTACTCTCCTCCACGCTCCCGATACATCCGATACACCAAATAGCAGGACACAGGTTTGAGGAGGAGACTGAAGATGGCCATGCCTATACTGAAACGCTTCGCATCACTGAGGAAGTCGTGTGAAGGGTAGAAGATAGAGATGTGAATGATGTCTGTGAGGACTGTGAGCAGCAGGCCAGTCAAGAACTGGAAACAAGGACAGAGAATGGGACATGAACAGAACAAGGGTTTAACCACTGACAGTAACAGTCAGCATCTGCTTCCTGCAAGATCTATGTTGCACAATCATCCTTCACCCCAGTATCACACAGCACTCTTGGTGTGGCCCCAGGCAGACAGATACTCCTAGATGAATGATCTTGTATTTAATGTCTTTTCCTGTCAGATATCTTCTCATAATATATTCTAGAATTGTTTATTTTTGTTTGCCAATCTATTCAATGTTCAGAAAAGGGTTTTACAGAGCCCCTCCAACTGAAGCATATTAAACACTTTGAGTCCTCATGTGGCATTACAAGTTACAATAGCAGGTAAAAAAAGGAAGAATCAAGTATGTCTCATCTCTAAGAAGAAAAATAATTGACAGTGAATGCTTCTCACCATGGTTTACAGAGATCATAGATTTATATGCGCTCAAAAAAAACCCAAACCCACCCAAACAGGGAACTTCTGTATTGGGAACAGCTGAAAATCATCACTAGTTCAAAGACTCTGCCCTCCACCCTCTTCCTGAGCAGCCTGGGGGAGACCAATACTCTTACACTCACCATCGTTATGGCATCAAGGGAATCTCGCTGCACAATGGCCCAGATCCCCACTGCAAGGACACTGAAATTTCCCCAGGCATAGGAGAGTGGCAACATGTAATTCATGCTTCCCCTGCCAAATGAGACAAAAAAATCCAGCTCACATTCACAATAAGCCTGCAACAGTTTGGTTTCATCCCTGTTCCCATACAAACACCTCACTCTCAGATTTAGGATCTTCTTGCACACAAGCACAAACAGGGAGTGCTGATTTCCAGAAAACATCCCATTCTTAGTTTGAAGGAATACCCTCTTCTCCCCCAGGCCAGACACTAATCACTCACCACACTGTGAGTAGCCAATGTACCAGAATGATAGCCTATGAAAAAAAAAACAAGAAACAGGAAGATAGGTTAGCATGTTGGGAGAACTCTGGGAGGATCAATGTGAAATGGCACCATCTTTTTCCCAAGGGATGGGTGGAAGAGTGGCTTGGACCCATGAACCAGTGCAGAAAGATGGTGAAGCAATTGGGACAGTGAAGACAAAGCTATTTTTCTCCACATCTGTTGCTGAGTATGTCCTGTGGTGCTACACTGTAGTCATTCACTCTTCTTGTCATCTCTGTCAACAGCTGATTCAGGGACCACTTAGCCTTTTTTAAATGGGTTGTTAATTTTGGAACTCCAGAAGAGTTTGCACAGAAAGCCAGGCAATCTGATTAATGCTGTGCTAGCACAGTTTATACATGAACAATCTGGCATCCCATCACCAAAAAGCCCATGGATAGCCATGCCTACAGCTCCCAGAATTTCCCTCCAGTCCTCAGCAAATCCTTCTTTTACCTCCTTCCAGTCTGTTCAGAGCAGTGGTCCAATCTCACTGCAGTATTAACAGACCTGAAGGCTTCTTCCAGGACTCTGTGAACCTGATCCTGCCAGAACACACAGCTCTTTTCACTCCCAGGGAAGCCACTAGGTCCAATTGCCAACAGTGCCCTGAGTAGCAGTAAGATAATGCTGTCACAAATTCTGTACTTTGCAAGTGTCCTTAATGATCCTGGTCCTTGTGCTTAATGGGACAAATCCAAGAAGAAAGGATCATACTGTAATAAAGTGATACAAGGATTCTCTTCACCACCACTTGCCATTTTTGTAAACAAGGAAACATACCCTACATGTTTATTCAGAGAGCAAATGGGAACAAGAATATATCACTTCAGGCTTTTTCTACATCTATAGCCTGCTGGTCACTCCACCAAAGGGAGATCACTCATATTTGCTCTCTAAACATTTGTGAAAGCAAGAATATTGAAGACAGGCTCTATTAACAGCCTCACTAAAGAAAGGCTGAAGCCTGGACATATCAGAGGATCCATGGGCTACAGGTGCACTTTCATTTTTTCCTAGCTGTGAGAAAGGCTTCAAATTGGCATTTCTGCTGACCTTGGTATTAAAAAAACCAAACCCACATTACCAAAACCCCTCTGAAGCACATTCCTCCCTGCCAAAGAACAAAAAAGAAAATTGGGAAATGAGAAACAGCAAAAGCCTAAGTTACTCAGTGGACATAGGAAAGCTGTATGCAGATAGGAGCATTAAGACACAAAAAAGAAATTAAGATCTACTGACACCCTGCTAGATTCCTTGACTTAAAACATCTCTCTATGCTCTAACTAAAACCAAAATTAGTTGCTGGAGAAGAGAGTGAAGCACGGGGGTGGCCCAGCTGCTGTGGCTCACACTGCTCTGCCAGGACACCACAATGCAAGTTACTTCCTGCTCTTCCTTCACTGCAGTGCCCCATCACAGCTGCTGAGCACTCACTAGACTGTGCTGTAACTTCCAACACCGCTTAGACAGATTTTTACTAATTAATTTTTTTAATTGTTCATGAAAGCTTACAAAGTGCTTCACCACCCCTCATGCTTCTCCCAAATTGTACCACAGACACACAGGAAAAACTGCTAATCAGTAAAATACAAGATGTTCCTGGATAAAAATGGAGACATGCGAATAGCGTTTACTCAAGAGACTATCACAACATCAGGAAAATTCTTAATTAAGGTAGTATTTAATTGCATGTTACATCCCCACAAGACCCCTCAAGGCTCACTAGTTAACATAATTAGGCAGGGTGGGTCTTTTTAAAGCTGTCTAGATCAATACTGCAGTTACTAAATTATGAAGTATGTTTAGTCATCATCATAAAGTCAGGTAAACTAGGGCTGACACTATGAATGACTGCTGAAATAAAACCAATATATTCAATTTTTAGTTATTAGTCCAATTTACCTGACAGTTCTTCAGGGCACTATGGAATTGGCTGGTGGTGTTGGTATGCCTTAACATAGAAAATATCATGTTAATGAAAAACCACAAGTTACCATGTGAGATTAGTTAATTTGCAGGCAGTCTCCTGATAAGACAGAAGAAGAATTTAAAATTTTTCCATCTATCCAAGGACTTAAGTCTGCAGCTAAGACAGACATACATTTCTTCTTTTGAGAAAATAACTCCAAAGTTATTGATGAACTAGTGGTGAGAGCAGAAAATAAGAAAGGACGGTCCTTTGTCTCCATCTCTTCTGGGAAAAAGGATAGCTATGTAATTAAAAGCATCCTATTGGAAACTGGGGAGAGCTAAGGAGAATTCCTACCTCCTTTGCAAATCCCAGCATGTGATGGAACTAATTGCCAAGCATAAAAAGAGCCTAGGTCTGCCAGGGTCTCATTAGATGGGAAACTCCTTGGAATAGGAACTCCTTTAAACATGTTTCAGCACAGAGCTTAGCACAAGATTGAATTTTGACCAAGTTAAAAATGAAACAGTTCCAAATTACAATTATTTTCTTGTTGTATATAAATTTCTATTTCTGTGAGTGACATTCCCCTGAGAACACACAAAACCAAAATATGGATCTGAGTGGCCACCTGTGAGGATGCTCCTCATTATTATAACAGAGTGATAATAATGAGTGCTTAAGCAGTGGGACAGGCTATCCAATGGAGCTGACATGCCTCTGTTCTTATTTTAAAACTCAGCTTATTTTTGAGTTGAGCTATTTGATCTAACTTTGCAGTTTGCCTTGCTTTGAGTAGGAGGCTTAATCACATGGCATACAGGCATCTCTATTATTCCTTGATTCTGTGACTTAGCATTCAAAAATGCCTAAGCACAAAATATGTGTTTCCAGGCATATGGATTGTAGGGCATTGTCCAGGCTTGATCAAAGTCAAACGTTGTATTTCAAGGCTCTGCATGATTATTTCAATAATCATAGCTGTCAAGCTGTCATGGCAAAAGTATGGCTGTGCTGCTTCCCCCGTGTTTTGCTGAGCATGGCTGTTAAAACTGAGCCAGTAGATCCTGTTCAATGAGCATGTTCCCCACCCTCTCCAGGGCAAAGCCTGCTACCTTAATTTTATAGCTCTGCAAGTAGCTTAAAGAGAGACCCTAAGGCTGAGATACTGCTACCTTCTGGCACAAACACAGATCAGTCATGCAGTTTTCTTGGAACTACTTCTATCACACAGCTCATCTTTATAATCTCACAGAACCAGTAAGCAGATCATGCCAATGGATAGTGTGTGTTATTTCCAGGCTCCTTCTGAGTAAGAATCTTCCCCACCTTTGTGGTATTTTACAGGGAATCAGGCCCTAACTCAGGAACAGAATGAAGGGTAGGTACAACTATTAACTCCCGATTCCTGTCTTTGCAGCTCAGAGCAGAAGTGGCAAACTTGACAACCAGGAATTTCTTAATGCTGAAAACAGTTTGCCCAGGACAAACTCACACTTATCTAGCAAGAGATTGGGGAATGGTTGTCTGAAACAAGAGAAGAAAGGCAACATTTTAGTTTTGTTGTCTTTGTGACTCATTCATTGAAAAGTCAGTGTTTTTCAGCTCCCCTATCTCCATTTCCCATGGTAGAACATGTATCTCGTGTTGGCAAACTTTTTAATTAAAATGTCCTCAGTTTTCATTGTTGTTTTAGCCTGGAAAAAAATAATCAAACCAAGTTAAAAAACAAAGCAGAAGGCAAGATCTTTTAATCTTCCTAGTGCCCTGGGAATCACACAGTAATCCAAACTTGTCAGAGCAAAGTATCAGCTAGTTTCCAGAATGTAATATAATCCACAAGTTGGGCCTTGAAAAATCCATTTGCTTACTTGCCTCTAACAAGGGAAGTTGCTTTTCTTGGTGAACTAGTAAGAGTGGTATTCATCATTATATGAACACCAATCTTTAATACAGCCACATGAAAGCTGTCCTGTACAAAGCTGAATTAGTAATGGTAGCTGAGATAATACTATTCTCCCATCCAACCCATAGGCAGCCTGGTCCAAGGTCACTGCTCACAGCTTAAGGAATCACCAGCAAAAAAAGCCCTGATGTGATCTGCGATGCTTTCAGTCTCTGGGCAAAGCTTTAACCAAAGAAAGCACCTGAATCATTCTGTATTAAATGAAATCACAAAGTAGTGAAGATGGGAAAGGACACAAACACCTAGAAATCTCAGGGCTCTGAAAATGTGAAAGACAAAAAAAATAGAGGAAAATGTCACGTGTCTGGTAGCACAGAAGACATCAGAATCAAACATCAAAAGCAAAAGCAAACAAAGTGTGATTTTAACATCCACTGGCTTGTCATCAAGGAAGTGCTTCTTCTAAAAGTGAAAAATGTTACATTATTGGTAAGTCTCTTATATCTCCTTTCTCTGGTTATCAGATATTCACTGAAATTTCCAAAGTGCCCACAAGTGGAGCCTGCCCTCCCCAGCAGAGAAGCAATTCCAGTTATGTATCAGATGATAAGCCCCAAGTAAGTGGACTTATTTTTCTAAGACACTTTGCCTGACAAGCAAATCTTTGTCTCCTCAGGACCTTGTGCAGTGTTTATCTTGGCTTAGTTCTGGTCAGCTGAGCTAGAAACCTCCATGGACACTAGTTAATAGCCAGCTGTTGTCTCTGCACAGTCCTTGGCCACTTTAGCAATATCCCTGAAGTAGGGGCAAACTTTGGAGTCTTCACCTGGTGGGTTTAACCAAGAACCATAGAATACACTGAGTTGGAAGGGACTCATCAGGATCACCAACTCCTGGCACTGCACAAGACACCCCAAGAATTCCAGCCTGTGCTTGAGGGCGTTGTCCAAATGCTCGTTGAACTCAGACAGGCTTGATGCTGTGACCACTGCCCTGGGGAGCCTGTTCAATGCCTGATCACCCTCTGGGGAAAACGTTTTCCTGATAGCCAACCTAAACCTCCCNGCCCGCCGGCGGCCCTTGTCGAGGTCGCTGGGTGGTGGCTGGTTGGACGTGCTCCGGCGGAGGAGGCACTCCGGGTGCTCTGCCTGCCTGATGTGGAGCGCACGGCTTCTGATCTCCTTAATGCCTCGAAGGCGGGTGCCACGATGATGGTGCCAGACTCTTGTCAGTCCTACCCAGTCACAGGACGGTGGGCATAAACTGAAACACCAGAAGTTCCAGCTCAACATGACAAAGAACTTCTTTACGTTGAGGGTGGCAGAGCACTGGGACAGGCTGCTAGAGAAGGGCATGGAGTCTCTGGAGACATTCCAAACCCAACTGGACACGTTCCTGTGTCACCTGCTCCAGGTGGCCCTGCCTTGGCAGGGGGAGGG
>VXBC01009715.1:538982-553457 GCA_013399945.1 Ploceus nigricollis
TGTTCAATGCCTGATCACCCTCTGGGGAAAACGTTTTCCTGATAGCCAACCTAAACCTCCCCCCGACCCGGATTCATGGCGTTCAGAACTTCTGCAGCCTTTGCCTATGTGATAAAAAAGGAGAAACTTCCGTTTTTCCTCCTCAGAGGGCTCCGTAGCTCCGAGCAGGGCCTCAGCCAGGATGTGGACCAGGCATAGGGCTGAAGAACACGCGACAGGAGAAGGATACAGGGAGGGCCGATCCCAGTGCCCGCGGCCCAACCCGCCTCAGCAGCCCCCAGCCGCCCTCCCGCTCCCCAGCCCCGGGGACAGGGCAAGCCCCTACCTNAGAGAAGGGCATGGAGTCTCTGGAGACATTCCAAACCCAACTGGACACGTTCCTGTGTCACCTGCTCCAGGTGGCCCTGCCTTGGCAGGGGGAGGGGGTGGCAGGGAGCCGGACTAGATGATCTCCAGAGGCCTCTTCCAACCCTAACAATTCTGTGATTTTGTTTCAAAGCCACCATTAAGTTAAAAATATGCATATATCAGTTTCTTGGCTGCAAACACCCAGCCAAAGTGTGCACAGATCAGTTTGTTGGCTCCAAAAAGCAGCCAAACTCTTCCTTCTGCTTGCACATGCAATGTAGTGAGACAAGGTTGGACATTATACTTTGATTGTAATCAGTGTCTGGGAAAGCTAATGCGTGTGAAGGACTTAGCAGCTTTCTGCAGGAAGAGAGTTTTTGTGCATATATCAGTAGTGTGACCAAAAAGTAAGGAGTGACAAAGAAACTGCTGATAGACACCAATAAAAAGATTATTTTAAGGTGCTAACTGTGCTCAGCTATGTCACCCAACAGCTAAGTCAAGTTAAGGTCAGTCTTGGGGGTTGAGCCAGGTAGCTAGGATGGCTGTCAGGTACTTAGTTGCTTCCTTTGGCCCTGGATTTTTCTCTAGAACTAGATGACTGAACCCTTTGCCTAAAAACCTGGTACAAATAACAAGTTCTTCATTTCTTATTCTGAAAGAAATCTGGTTTCATTTTAGAGCTAGAGAAGTTGGTAAGTGACCAATTCAACCCCACACAGTTCAGCTATAACTTACCATTTCCTATCCAGTTCATACCAGCAGCCTTCTCCCCAAGTCTAGCAAATGAAATAACAGAACCCAGAGGTCAGGATGACATTTCTCAAACCCTCCCATCCTTGCCTAATGTGTGCTGTCTGCAGTGTAAGGTTGCAATATCTTACTAGGTTCGTTCCTTTCTTGTCATTATTCCTTCTTAAAGAAAAGATGGGGCCTCTAAGAAATAAGCAGGGTCAGAGGTTCATTGCAGAAGTTGGATGTGGAAATGCATGAGTCATCCTTCAGTCTCATTTCCAGTTCAAGCAGTGAGAATTGTGCAGTGCTGAACCTGCTGTCAGACATTCTCAAACAAGCCACAGATGTAGTGCTATCCAGACTGTCCTTGACCGTGTCCTGAGTGCTACTGACTGCTTACAGCAGCACACTTCAAGATTTCCCAAGGCAAAGCATTAAATGCCAAAATGAAATTACCTAGAAAATGCTAGGAAGCATCAAGATAAAACTGACTGGCTGCATAGCTCAGAACAACAGTAAAAAACCCAAAAAGGCTGTGAAAGTCCCCTCAGGAATCTCTGAATATGTCACTTTCAAATGAAAGATTGAAATATAACCCATCTATTGCCACATGACACATGAGCTATGCCTTCACTTCCATTACTGTGTCTTGCATGGACACATTACTGTGTCTTGCAGGGAAGTCCTGCCTCTATCTACAGAAGTAGTGGTATCAAATGACATCAGTGCTAGTGGTTCCAGTAATGTCAAGGAATGACTGGATTTCAACATAAATGACAAAAATATATGACACTTGGGATGGGGGGAAAGACAGAGAGACTGAATAGCCATACTGCTGGCTCAGTGCTGTGTGTGAAGTGCACTAGGATGCCCTTCTGCCAAGACAGGTATCTATCAAAGGAGAGCTGTTTGTTATGAAGATAAATTCCACTGTCCCTGTTGAATGATAAGCACTGTTAGGATGTAGCATCATGTGGGTGTCTTTGCTCCCTTCAGCATTCTCACTCAGCCTGAGACAGAGTCTCATTATCATTTATGCAGCATGAGCCATAATTTGAATTGATGTGTCCACTGTTTAATGCAAAGCATTTCCCCATGTACAATAAAAGCACTTGATTTCATTTTGTTCATCAATGTATCATGCAGTTAATTCATCCCTGCTTATTATATCCTGGGCTTGCGTGTCATGGATTCAAGGGACTTAGGAATTATCTCATGGATATGAAAACAATGAGAGCTATGACTGACATTATGCATTTGTATGTCTCTCACACCTGTGTGATCTGGGGGTTGCTTGTTTTTTATTTCTACTTTGTGCTGGTGTACCTTGTAAATTGCCTCTCTGTGTAACCCACTGTCTCTCTTCCCTTCCCCAGGTTTAATAAGGCAACACAACATGGTGAAGAAGATAAGCAGCAAGTTAAAGAAGGCCTGCAGGGAGAAGCAGGTTACCCAGGAGACTGGAGACAGAGATTTTTGTGACTAGAAGAATGCTCCAGGTGAGTTCAGCTCACTGCAACCAATACCCAGCAATTAGATGCTTTATGCAAAATCTGTTGTTTTTTAAAATCTATTGGTTTGCCTTGTGCAGACTGAGTAAAAGCCTAATACACAGGTGGATCCCCTCCTGATAGCATAAAAGTGAGGGTAATAAGGCAGAAATGCTTTCCTTTGCATTTTCAGGACACTGTACCCTTGGTGTGTACAATGATAGCAATTCCATAGGGTTAATTCCATAGAGTTAATACAATTGCTCCTGCTGTCCTTGTCTGGCCCTTGGAGGTGGAGACAAGCTCACCTCTCATAGTTCTTCCCTTCTTCCCCTCTCTAGGGTTTAGTCTGAAGACAACTAAAGGCTGCAGCTGACACCAGTATCTCTGAGTTTTGCCCCTGAGGTTGAGAGCAGTGAAGGGACCACCTCAGCACAAATACACCTATATTAGCCACAGAGCCTTTCTGAATAAGTAGTAAGGAAGGGCATATAGAAGTTTCCTGGCTCTACAAACTCCCTTTTAAATCCCAGCGGGAAATCAGCAAACAGAATCATTATCTGTATCGGAGAGGAAACTGAAGGCATTTTGTAATGCTGGTGGAAAGCCTCCTCCTGCAATTGCACTCCAAAACAGACTATGGCAAGGTGATTGGGGGAGTGGTGAGGGTCACATTAATGTGGTGTCTTGACAAATGCACTTGGAAGTCCTTCCCAATCTCAGCAGCAATGACCTGCTCCTCTGATTTTCTAAGATCTAACTAAAGCTTTGAGATACCATTAAGAGACCACTCTTCAAGGTTCACTGGCACTCCAGAAAATGAACTGACACACCAGAAGTGGTTTTATGGAGTACAGATGCTCACTCAGAACATTCCAAGAAAACAACAGCCCTTGGGTTTTTTTCTGATAAAAAATATGAAAGCAATGTTTTTTCCAGGCTTCATGTAGCAAAGAATGACTGGCATGGATGTGAACAATTTGGTATAGCATGGGTTTAAATTGAAGCACTTTCATACACTGTGGATTTACAACAGGGTAATTACTGGGGGAGGGAGGGAAGAGAGAGAGTTTCAATAAAACACCTCCAAGCGAAAATGAATGCAGACTATTACAGACCTGAGACAGAATAATTCCCAAGTGTTTTAATTTGTGCTTCCACTCTTTGCCTCTCTTGCAGTCATA
The DNA here is from genome assembly GCA_013399945.1 of Ploceus nigricollis. NCBI lineage: Eukaryota > Metazoa > Chordata > Aves > Passeriformes > Ploceidae > Ploceus > Ploceus nigricollis. Next base: position 542,740 of record VXBC01009715.1, read on the forward strand.
ATTTTGGCAACTACCAGCAACATGCCTGAGATTCAACAGCATTTGCAGAGTAGGCAGCTGCTGAAATGATTATGTCAAATCAGCATGCTGTTCTCTCTTTTCCATGTTTAATGATTCTCACCCTTGGAGAAGCAGTTTAAGGTGATGCATAACCTTTGGACTCTCAGAGGCTACTAACAGCAGTAGCTGTAGGACAGGACTTTGGGTGGGACTTTGTCACTCACCTTTCTTGCATGCATGCTCTGTGATTAACTTTAGAAATTATTGCACAGAGTCCTGCTATGGCTGGTTTGGGCCTGGTCCAAAGTCCTTTCAAGACAATAGACAATCTTGCAAGAGCTCTGACTTAAATTCTCTTGGGGGGGCAGCAGAGAAGCTGAGCTTGTGTGAATTCTTAATTTGAGTTTCTTAAACAATCAGTTGAGAAGAACACATAAATCAAGTCTTGCTTGTCATTTGTATCTCTCTCTTGTTCAGATTTAATGCCCCCAAAGGCAAAACTGTTACTGACAGCACTGTGACTGCGAGATACTGGGAAGAAAGGGGAAAGCTGCTAAAAGTAACCCGTGATGGTGATGCTCTGCAGCTGCTGTCATGCCTTTGAGACAGCACAGAGTGGCACTAAGAAGCTTTGCTGTGCTCACAAGTGGGTTGGACTTGTACAAATGTTGCCCTGGGGTTTTATATCACAGGCTGCTCTTGCATTCCACACCTTTGCAGGTTATTTACTCAACAGCTTTCCTTTGCACTGCAATTGTGAAGTCAGTAGTTGATATGGCTGATTCATAATTCAGGCTGATTCCTTTCATGCTGCTGTGGCTATGCAGCATGTGCCTGTACCACTGCTCACCCTTCCTGCTCCACCTCTGCGACACCACAGCTTGACTCAGCAGGAATGACACTTGGTCACAGGCTCTGTTTCTGAAACTCCAGTGTGAGCAATCAAACCAGTAATCTGTAAATTGTATCAGTAAACTTGACTGATAATAGTTAACTGAATTTTCACTGACCTTAACTAATCCCACCAATTAAGAATAATGTTTTCTTTATATTCAGAGTTAATAGCAGACTGAAGGCTGAAAAAGCAAGAACTGAAGGAGTAAGTCTCCTTTTAGAGTCTAAAAGCTCTGACAAAATTCAGACTTTCTTGTATTTCACATGATATGCAACACAGTCTTGCCTAAAACACTGTCCATGATCCTACAAGGATCCCATTTGTAGCGTAAGAGGCAAGGAATACCTGCATCACCAAGGATAAAGACCCCTGCAAAATCTCCTCCTTGCTTTCAGATGCACTGTTCCCCCCAAATCTTGGCTGCTACACTAAAAAGCAGTGTGATATCAAACCTGGTTTTGATAGTGCCTGTGCATGTGGTTCTTATCAGTGTCACATAGACCAGAGGCTGAGAGCTCTGCAATTGAATGTGATCAGTTAGGAGCCTTTTTTCCCTTTATGCTTCCACTGACAATGGCACTGGCAGCACCACCCACTATTTGCATCTGGGCTGAAGGAGGGGCTGCATTGCTCTCCCTGGGTTAATAAATTGAATCCTTGCTGCTGTGGCATCGAGCTGAAGGCATACCACCTTTCTTTACTTCTGTCTTTTGTGCTAAGACTGTCATGCTGTAAACAGAAATCTAAACAGCTACATCCAACTCTGTGGTAGGTTTTGCCTAAGTGGTCCCATACAAATTCCTCCTTTAGCAGATGTGCACGGGTCAGAAGTGACATTGTACTCACAGGTTTCTCTGTGGCCATGAGTGGGCACTCATATTAGAGATGTAAAGTGTAACACTCACAGTCTTCGAGTGAATACACGAGCAAAGTGGCACCACAGCATAAACAGGATTGCAAATTGGAGTTTTGACTAACTAAATGGAACATAGGGGGTTTAGGGAAGCTGTGTAAAGAGGATTCTGCCCACAGCACCACGATTAATATTTCTGTTCCTAAAGAAAGTGCTATACATCTCCAGGCTCTTGGATATAAAAAGCTTCACAGCTGCCTCCCTGCAGAAGTCAGGGTATTGGGGTGTTAGCAGTAGCAAAGAACATCTTCACCAGCTACCACTACTCCAAGTTAACACAGGTTGCCTTTGTTGTTGAGTGAGAATACAGGCAACCTTGGGCAAAGAAATTTTTCTACCAGTGGCACAATTGTTCTGTATGATTACCTCAAGTCATCAGCATTACCTGCTGACCAACTTCCTTATAGGCTTTTCTGGCTCCTCCACATCCTTGGGTGCAGTCAAAAAGCAGAAGAGTTGCACAAAGGATATCCATCATATCTTTATTTACATATCACGGAAACACACATGCAACATGTCACAGGTTTTACTACAATGGAACAGCCTGCCCCTAACTCCTCTTACCAAAAACTTTATTTTTGGCTCACTAGGAAAACTATCACTTCCCCAGAAAGCTCCTAAAAATAATCATTAAAAAGAACAGACCTGGCAGGATTAAATGAGTGAGAGCTACAGGCTGGGATGTCTTGCCACATCCTTGCAGAAAACAGGTGGTTCTCTGAAAGCAAGAAAGGAAGGAAGGATGGAGTGGGATTGGATGGTCCCAAAGATGGCAGGTCCCAAGATGAAGTGGTAATGTGTAACAGCTAAGGAGTATGTCTGGAGCAGTGAAAAAGGGAGAGAGCAAGAGGTCTGCCAGAGGGTCCTCTCTCACCTAGGCAGGCAGCTGATCCATTTCCCATCTTAAATTCCACTTGGATGCTACAAATTTCCTTTCCTCTAGGAACTTCCAGTCCTTAAGGAGGATCTGTCTACCTTTATTCTCAAGCAATAAATAAGGGGTAAAGTTTAAGCTCATATCCCCTTGGCCCTGAAGGATTTTCCACATCTTGCCTCTCTTGAGAGAAGATGAAACTGCAGAGCCTTTTCCTGCCAGGACCATCAGAATGGGAGTCATGATCATTGCTTACTAACTAGGAGAGGGGGACTCAATTCAGTGGCAGGAATGTGCTGAAGGAAAGGACAGGGAGTGCAGTCCTGCTGTGGAAAAGGCTGATGCCACTGTATTTATAATGAACATGAGTTTCAGTCTAGCTGGACCTGGCATGTTCAGAGCCTGCAGCTTCCATCATTTGCTCAGCTTTTCCCTCTAATTCCCACTGCTAGGTATAAACAGTTTGACCCCAGCTCCTGACCACACAGGCAGGAGTCCCACCCTCCTAAACATTAATGAAAGATCCCTGCTCTCCATTGGCTGATTCAGGCTCCACACAGCGCCCCTTCCTCCGGGTCACTCTTCGGTTCCGGTGGAATTTGGCATAACAGCGTAGCCCTATGGAAAAGACGTGCAGAAGTGAGGAGGGACCAGGGCTCACTACAGCAGTAACACCAACTACTTCTCTGCCTCAGACACTGCTGCACTGGGGGCATTCCCAGTGCTGTGTCAAATAGGGTGGGAGAGAAATGCCTCACTTAGACAAGGCACATTGCTCTCTGGCACTGGCGTTCTGTTTGGCTCACTGTTCTGGTTTGGGATTCATTGTTCAGTCAGGTTTCACTGGATTCTTGAAATACCAATGAATTATTCCAATTGTTTCCAGTGATTTTATGGAAGCCCTGCTTGGTTTCCCCCTATTACTTCCCATTACTGTCTAAGTAATCTCTCCATTGGGAAATTACTGTAGACTTAATGTGCAGCAGCAATGACTAGGGACCTCCCCTTGCTATTTATTTCCCTGAAGCTTCAAGAGAGAAGGGAAGAGACATTGAGGTGTTATTACTGGGACATCCAATCCAAAGCCCACTGCTCATCTCCTTTAATGTCTCTGTTTTAGATGCTCAATGTGCAGGGTCTGAAGGAAGCTAGCTAATATAGCATGGGTGAGTATGAAGGGGAAAAAAGGCATTTTATTTGTAAAAACCATGAGTACATATTCTCCCATGGCAGTGGAAAGTAATGGGAGCCTCTGGTCATGGTAATTATTTGGTTTCTGGCTCCAAGAGGTTGATTTTATGGTGTTTCTTGTCTGACTTTTTTACACCAGAATGTGTAGCTAGTTGGGCCAGACAGGGTAAATAATTCTCATGAATTCTCATGAAAACCCTGCTTTTCAATAGTGCAGGATCTTGTCACTGGGGTTCGCAGGAGCTGATTTGATCATTCTAGAAACTGCAGCTCTTTTAACTTCTAGAGCAGGCAGCAGAGGATTTATAGCTTTTGTAATAAGACAAAACTTTCCTTGGTTGTACACTGGAGATCCAGATGATGTCACATAGCAGTCCTTTGGAATTATGTCCCTGGGCTGCATTGAGACCAGCTACCTTAAAAAGCTGGGTTGTGCCCCTCATTACCAATCACCCCAGGGCAAACTGGCCTCCTAAAAGGGGAGCATGCAAGATCAGAGCTCTACTCTTATCTAAGCCTCTTGTCTATCTTACCTGGATCTTCCCTCTCTGGGGATCTTTTTTATGCTACACAGGATGCACATTTGCTATCAACTTATAACTAGATTAGGGATAAAGCAGGGCCTGGGGCAGCCTCATTAAGGATTGCAGAAACTCATTTCTAGGCTAATCTATCAGAAGGTCATCTCTGATTAGGACCTGGTGGTGTTACACAACACGTCCAAGGTGAAGAGTATCATTTAACATTGCAACTCCAGGAAAGCTGCCCATTTAACTGGGTAAAAAGTAGGCAAACAGCCTGGTCAAATCACTGGGTACCTAATGCAGGTCACAAAACTTGGCAAACAGAGTTTTGTTCTGGCAGGCAAGACTCAGTGCCCGGAGCTGATCCTGAACATGTTTGGACTAGAAGAGTGCCTTTTAACACTTTCATAATGCACCTGCCTAGTAAATGCTGCTGTGGATTCTTCAGAAATAGTTTTAAGAAACAAAAGCCTGAGTCCTTCCCACAACTACTAAATTGCTACAAGCTTAGCTGAAATTAACTTGGGAAAGTCATGTTAGGCACAAGGTCATACAAAACAGTGTTTTCATAGTCTGTGATACTTGAAAGTATCACTGAAATGTTCATATATTGTGGCTTCTTCTGTTAGGTTGGAAGACATCAGGATCTTTGTTTTCAAGAGAGAAAACAAGATATCCTAGAAAACTCAATAGTCACAGTGTGAGTCAGTGGCAGAGAGAGGCTAAGAGTAGGAAAGCTTTGCTTTCACATACAAACCACTATTCCAAGTCAAAGCTGCAAAGTCAGGGAGTGTCTTGGGAATGGTTTATATCCCATAACCAGGTTTGCTTTTGTTTTTGTTTTGTGTCCAGCATGGTCACTGCCTCCTCAACTCCAGGGATATCATGATGGGTGAGGGGCAGCCCGGGATCCTGTGAGGGTCAAGGACCAGGGGCTGCACTTCCTTCAGTGGGGGTGACTGGCTCGGCAGCCACATGGTACAGTGGGTCTGACCTGAGAGTCTGTTGCCCTGTGGTTTTTTCCTTTCCCTTTTTTCCCCTCTTTTTTTTTTTTTTTTTCCTTCTGCACTGTGACTAGGGCTTGCCAGCTTGCTCCTCTACCACTTGGGAGCCCAGAGCCGGTGTGTGCTGTGCCAGGACGCCGGCCGGGCACTCCTCACCAGTGATCAGTGCCAAGCAGCTTTCCCCCCTTCGGTCCCTGCAGTTTCTTGCAACTGCTTCGGGCATTTGCTACACTTTAGCCCAACACCCAGCATCCACCAAGACCCCCCACTGCTTCTGCTTCTGCCACTCTGGGGACTTAGTGCTACAATTCGATTTGCCATCCCANCTGTGCCCGGAACTGCAGCACAGGGGAAGGTGCCTGCGGCCCGGAGCGCTGGGGGTGGGTCTCTGGTTCTGTCTGGTGCTGCTGCCATCGCTGTTGTTTGTTTGTCTTGCTGTACATATATATATATACATATACTAGTAAAGAACTGTTATTCCTTTTCTCATATCTTTGCCTGAAAGCCCCGTAATTTTAAAGCTATAACAATTTGGAGGGAAGGGGTTCATATTTTCCATTCCAAGGGAGGTTCCCGCCTTCCTTAGCCGACACCTGTCTTTTAAACAGGGAGCAAAGAGCTGGACTCACCTTCAGTGCACATACAGTCATCATAACATTTGTTGTTAAGGCCTCGATTGTGTGGTTTGCAGAGGTGTTCACGTAAGTCACAGCAAGAGCCTGCAACACAGGACCAGGGGTCAGCACAGCTCAGATATCCCCTTACCTGTAGGGCTACTGACACCAAGCTCCGTCGTACAGACATCATCTGGTCCCACAACACAGCTAGAGAGCCTCTGCCCTTCCTTTGCATATCACTTCCTATCACTAGTAGAAATCAGAATGCATGTCTTAAAACCTGGGCTAGATTTCAAACATCCCATGTTTGGAGAAATGACTCTGCCAAGCTGATCCTGACCTGGGAGGCAGTCAAGGTGGTGATCACATGGCTCTCCTTCAGCTGTCGTGGTTTCATTTCCACTGCTGGGGCTCTTACTGCGGCGTTTTTCTATGGAAAAAAAAAAAAAGATGCTGATAGAAAATTTCACGCTAGTGTTTTCATTTTGGAGAATATATTTTTCCAGGGTAAAAACAGCCTCAAATTTCAAGAGCTTGAACTCTAAACCTTCGTAATCTAATCTCCTCCCTATTTCTCCACTCTCCATTTATCATTTTTACTCTGACCTCCAAATATGCATCCAAAATGAGAAACATTCTGAAACTGAGCATAAAACTCAATCAGCATCATGCTGCTTCTCTCTTCCCCCACCACTGTGATCTCATGTCCTTCAGCACATCTAGGAATACTAACCATAGACAAGCCTTACAGGATGACTTTTGGGAAAGAGGACAGGGAGGTTTAGCACCTTTCTTTTTAGCAGATGGCCACATTTCTGGTTTGAGATCCTCATAATCGGTCCAGTCAAAGAGTGCCATATCCAAGGTGGGCATCACATCTCCATCTTGCCTGAGGCGGGCCTGCAAACCACAAAAAAAACCAGACAGACAACGGATTACACTTCTGTAGAGACACTGAAGTCTTTGCAAATTTTCATGGTGCTTTTACATTAAAAAGGCTTTATGATTCCCCCTCCCCTCCTCCACTCCTGTCTTATCCACAGGGGATTCCTGGCATCTCATTTTCAAAAGCGAAGAACTGTCCTTTGTTGAGGCTGAAGCCACGAGGGAAGTTTCCACTGCTTCTGAGTGAGAACAAAAAGTGAGCAGTGAGCATTAGGACATTCTGGCTCTTCAGTCAAGTGCTCCTACTGTCTCTCTGGTCCTTGAAACCCAGTTGGATAGCTGAGGGAGAGGCAAGGCTTGGAGGTACAGAACAGTTCCCAGCTGTCTCTTTACCTGTGACCGTGGTGAAGTGGCTGGAAGAGCAGGAGGCTCTTCTGTGGAAACAGCTGTGTCCAGTGCAGCAATGGGGAGCACAGTGGGAGTCAGACTTGTAGCTTCCTCTGCCTGAAGACTTTGAAACTGTTCTTCGGAGCTTTTGGGTTTCTTGTACAGCGAGCTTGGCCTAGCATCAGGAGTCTTCCCTGCAGAGGGCAACAGGGACAGTGGCATTACCTTTCTCATCCATTTTCTCTGTGTGACAGATTTGAGTCAAAGGAATTCATGTTTCATCCAGTCACTGACCACTGTTCCATGATCCTGAGCTGCTGTTTTAGACCACTGTATAACAGAGTAATGAGCTATTACAGTGATAAATCAGGTCCAGAGTATATGCAGCTTGATTTTTGCATGCTTAAGACATACAAAATCACACCTCCCTGAAGATATATCTATCTCTTGTTTAAGAAATAAAATATGTTTTTTTCTGGTCTCAAAACTACAGAATGTACCTGTTTAACCATTTTTAAACCAACGGATTAAGCTATTGCAAATACCTGTGAATACATTCTTATTTGATTTTAGTAGTGAGTTATTTCAATTTAGCTCAAGTCAGGACTTACCTAACTTGAAATTATCTTCACAGATATGTTCCTCTTCTTCATAAGTATTAATTTAAATATAGACCTTAAGTTAACCTCAAGAAATAAGCCCTGTTTGTAGTCTGCAAATATTGCTTCAAACCAGCTTTGTTGCATACTCTTTATATTGGTAACACAAGCTGTTTAGTCAGTCCTCTGAAAAAACAATAGAGCTCTTCTTACTGAGGCAGGGAGGAGTGAAGGATGGAACTCAGGGACATGACACCCAACTTGTCACATAGTGTAGATTGACACAAATTGCCTCACTTTAACAGAACTCAAGGTTTACCACACTGAGCTCATACCACAGAAACATACACCCACGACTTGACCTGCAAAGGAAAGCAGTCCCAGTCGAAATCAAGCAACATTTTAAAATTATCCGTGCAATTTCACATATACAAAATCTGAAATTTTTGTTGTTGTTGTTGTTCAGTATAAACATAGAAGAGTACAAGCTCTGGTGAGAAGAAACTGGTCTTCAAAGCAAAATAAGGGGGTTGTGTTTTTTCTAATTCTCACCATTTTTGGAAGTCAGTGGAGAGATTGAGCACGGCTTGGACATACTTGTTCCTAAATTGGGCCATTTGCTAAAAAGGAAAATAAAAACAACAAAGCAGACCACCCTGAAACAGCCCCTCAAGTCTTAGGGTCTCTCAGAGCTCCCCCTGTAAGACAAGCTAGGTCATTTTCACAAAATTGCAGCCAGCACTAAAATTCTGGTTCTGCAGTTCCCCTTTTTTCTTGTGCCTCTTTTGTTTGGCAGATTTCTCCCCAGAGCAGGCACACACTCCACACCCTCCACAGACCCATGTGGCTCCACCACAGCTGTGTCTTCTTGCCCTCACACAAGAGATGCTCATTCCCAGTGACACAAGAGCCCCAGCTTCCCCTGGAGCTCAAATACCTTGGTGATGTTTGAGCCTGTCCCTGCGGCTATGCCGACGGTGTTCTCGGTTCTGCTTCTTTCCTTTCTCAGAGCCTGGGGACTGGTTTTCCCTCTCAGGATACGACAATTCAAACCCCAGGAACACGTCCTTATTTTGTTTCAGGGCTGCTGGCTGTCCCTCTGCCACCAGCTCTTCCACAGCTGAAGCTCCACTGCCCATCTTGAGGGTCTCTTCCCCAGCCAGCTGCCCTCTTGAAGGCATGGCATGGACCCTCTCCTTCTTGGCCAAACCTTGCCTGTGATGGCGCCCAGTTCTGGGCTGCTGCAGCCACATCTCTTGGTTTTGAAGGTGGTTGTTGTTCTCTGGGGCATTTTTGAGCTTTGTGCCAGGGTTCAGGGAGATTGCAAGACTGATGTCAGAAAGAACCAGCACACACAGGAAAAGGAAGGAAGAGAAGGTGGAAGAAGTTTCCATAATCATAGGTGCTCTGTCTCACCTGCAATTAAAAAAGGGGGAAAAAAAAGCAACCAGCACTTAGGAACTGTAAAGGCCATCAAGATTCAGTCCTAGGACACTTAGATAAAACCATTATGGTGTCCTGAGGCAGAAGCAAGTTACTCCCTCTTTGCTTATTTCCTCTTCTCCCAGCCCTGGTTACAGCAGCTGAGATGTATGTGCAGGGCCTGCAGGGCTGAGAGGTCCCAGTTTCATATGCAAATGAGGCCATCAATCAGTAGGACACTTCCCTTTGATTCCTCACTAGCCCCCCTACCCTCCTATTCACAGCCCACCATCTGAGGGGCTGGGGGGGCTGGCTCCTGCCCACAGCTCTTAAGCCTGGCACAATACTAGCTGCCAGGCTGGCATCCTGGGCTAGGGGCACTGGCCCCTCCTCACAGCTGGTTTTCTTGCAATGAAGATGTCAAATTGAACAGAACTGGAGGCAGATGGTGGCCACACAGGACCAGTAACAGCCCTGAGCAGCTCAAGACAGAGACTTCCACACGTGCTTGCATACTGCTTCAGGGTGGCGGAAATTGGTCAAAGGAAGAAAAAACACTGGAGATTTTGTGCTGATACTCCCTTTTATTTCCAGCAGGGAAATAAAAAGGCTGTCAGCAGAGCAGGGGATGCTGGTCTAAAGGACCAAGGGGCAGAGGGGCAGACTGAGGTTTCCTTAGCTTATCCCACTTTCCCTCCTTGATTCTGCACAGGTCACCAGGCAAGGCTGTCCCTGGGAGGGTGATTTAAGTCCCAAGAACATCGAGACAAAGTTTCATTGAATCCACCAGCACAGTGGCGGCAGACTGTTCTCATTCATTCTGCTTCACTGTCATATATTTGAGGGTCTTCTTTCATCCTTTTGTTTGCGTTACAAGACATGGCTTTGGGACGTTGTTGTGGCTTTGTGCTCTGCACAAGTCAGAGCATTCTCAAATTAAGTTATTCAGTCATTCTCCTCTGTCCTTTCCCACAAAATTGGGGAAGGAATTTGCAGCATTTCTAGTGCAGCTTTTCCAGACTGTCCCTCTCTCTTTCTGGGAAGCATGAAGGCATGCTTAAAACCAGAGTTCCCTGAGATGCTGACTGCCAGAAAACCAGGCCTGTGTTTACGTTTGAGAACTATTGTCACAGAGTTACAGCCACACCTTTTCACTCAACCTCATCTCAGTCTTTTCTGCAGCCCTTGGCTGCACCTGATTTCCATCTCTTCACCAGGAAAACCACTTTGCTGCTTAATCACAAGGGCTCATACTCCCTCCTCCAGGTGATTGTCTGCTTGACCAGTGTGTTGATTTGGCACAGCCTGGTTTTTGGTAGCAGGGAGGGGGCCACTGGGGTAGCTTCTGTGAGAAGGTGCTAGAAGCTTCCACCAATGTTACATTTATGTCTTTGAGCCAGGTGGAAT
>VXBC01009716.1:951-141468 GCA_013399945.1 Ploceus nigricollis
GGGCTTGGAGCACCCTGGGATAGTGGAAGGTGTCCCTGCCCGTGGCAGGGGTGGAGCAGGATGAGCTTTTAAGGTCCCTTCCACCCCAAACCATTCCTGCATCCCACGGCTCCAGCTCCGGCGGGGCCCTGCCGGGGCCAGCGGCGCCTCCCGGGTCCCCCCGCCCGCGGTCTGGAGCTCCCCGCGTTCCCTGCCTGGGGTCCCCTCACGGTGCCCAATTCCAGCCCTTTGCTCCGTGCCCCTCACGGCTCGGGAGCGCGCATGGCGGGAGCGGGCAGCGGCGCCGGGAATGCGATGGGAACGGGCTGCGGGAGCCCGGCCCTCGGGCTGCGCAGAGCTGGCTTCTAACGGCCTCTGCGCTTCCTTCCTTTTCCCCTTTTCCTTTTGCCCTCCCTCCTTTTTCCTTCCGTCTTTTCCCGTACAGAAAATGACTCTATGAAAAGTTGGTGTCCATAAAGGAGACAGAGAAGTCCTGCCACTTTATTTATTAAAAACCCTTCAAGCCAGACTGTTTTTCCATGGCTTTTTCTGTTTTAATCTAAAAGATTTATAAGCTTTACTACAAAAGAGTTCAAAATACAGCAAAATACCTAGAATCCAATTATATCAGCAAAATAACTTATTTTTCTTATGCACCCCGTCACAGGTTCTGGTGGGACCATCAAGTGGTACGGATGCAGTGTGGAGCAGGGAAAGAATTAGGATAATTTCTCTTCTCCAATTCCAGTGTTCTTGGTGAGGTTGGGAAAAATAAGGAGAATTTAGTTCACACGAGAAGACTGAAGTCTGTTTTTAGTAACTGGCAGACAACACTCATAGGGAAACATTTCCATCTGCCTCAGCACAGGCAAACCATAAATAGCAGGATGGAATCTTGGAACAGAAATTATCAGGTGTTTTTTCCCAAGGTGGCATGTCCCCAGACAGCAGCCAGTGTAAGCACAGCTCACAGGAGAGGAGAGGAGAATCTCTCTTCTCCTGGGATAGATGTTGTCCCTGTTTCCCTGCCTTTCACATCCTCAACAGCAAATTTTCCTTATGGGTAACATGTAAGAAAAGAAAAATTCTATGTGAATTGTTAACTTGCCAGGATGACAGCCCTGGGACAGACATTTTCCCTGCTGTGCTGCTCTTTTCAGAGTAGCCTGAACAAGTTTTCCAGCCAGGAGACCCCGAATTAGCACAAAGAGCCACCGTCAGTACTAGAGTTATTTACAGCTCGGCTCCTGGCTGCAGAGAAGTGTCCTGAAACCCCAGCAGGAGCACAGCCTTCAGCACAGGTCCCTTTGCACAGTCCAGATGCACACAAAGCACACACTCAAACTCCTCCCTCCAGACTCAGTTACCTTCTGGATGCCACAGAAGAAGGAATTCCAACCTAACTGGGATTTCCTCCCCCTCCAGGCCTTCAGGGCACTGCTGGACAAGGGCAGCGCTCCCTCCCTGGCCTGCTCGATTCAGTTTGACTGCTCCAAGCTCTCCCCCACTGTGGAATTACAGCTGAAATATTACACATACAACAAACCCTTTTTGAATTAAAAAGATAATACTTCACTTGGCTGAAGAAAAAAAAAAAAAAGTGAGATCTGCTAAATCTCCCCAAGCCAGGCAACACAAAATAAGACAAACAAAAAAGCCTTTTCAGTTTGGGTCAAAAAGCACCTTTCATTCCACTTTTTCACCATTTCAACAATCTACCGTATTCATTTTGTCTCTCTTCAAACAAAAAGCCAATTCAGCTTTGCGAACCATATATTCTCATATCCCAAGCTACCATACAAATGCATTTCTCTTCCCCTGTGCCCCAAATATATCTTAGAACACAAACATCCAAACTCACTTTTCTAGGGAACCTGCAGAATTCTGTGTCAGCAGCTCAGCGCTGCCTGATGAAAATCCCACAGATTTCCAGTGGGTTCTGCCTGCTTGGATTTTCAATTCCCTGCCGTGCCATCTGGGGCAGTTGTTTCCACCGGGCAGGACAGGGAGGGGTTCACACCTCATGTGTGCCTGAGCTGCCATCGGAAACTTTGGGGGCTGCTGTGTCAGCCCCAGGCCCTAAAGCAGCATTTCCTTCCTTCCACCCTTCCAGAGCTGCCTCACAGCCCCCGGGAATGCCCTGACCAAACCCCACAGCTCCGGTTTGCTGCCTTGTTCCCAGCCCTAAGGGATTTCACTGAAACAAGGGCTGAAAGCCTTCCTCTGAAGGAGGAAGAACATTTAAGTGTGTCTAAGGAATCCCTCAGCCAATCCCTTTCTCTCCCTTCCTTTTGCCCATCTCCTGCCTCACACGCAGCGCTCGCCTGCCCGGTTCCTTCATGTGGCTCCACAGAATTCCCAGCAAACAGGAGATACACGTCCCTCCCTCACCCTGAGCGTGCTCTGGGGGTCACAGAGCAGGAGAGAGAACACATGGAATGCTCAAAAACTGCTCAGCTTTGCTGCTTCAAGGACTTTCACACCCAGGGAACTGAGCGGTCCCAGATATAAACACCGCATTTGATACAAATTTGACAAAGATTTGATTTGGTTGTCAGTTCTATGGCTGGTTCCACACAGACACACGAGGCTGCTGCCAGCTGTCATTTCAGCAGCTCCCGGGGACATGAACACCCCCCACACCTCCCACCTCCTCAGCCCGAGTCCACCCAGCACTCCCACGGAGCTGCTGGCAGCGGGAATTCTCCCTGCTGGCCCTGCCTGGCAAACCCTGACTCCAGCTCCGGCCGCCACCTCTCACCTCCTGCGAAAGACCAGCTGCATCCTGCGGGCTGCTCCCGGCGCCGCTGGCCCCACAGCCCGTGTCCCCACACCGGGAAACGCCGCGGAAAATCGCGCTGAAAGCGCTGGGTCGGCGTCGGGATCGCGTTCAGGCAGCCGAAGAGGCGAAGTGGGGCTCTTCCGGGCCGCCATGTTTTCTTTTCAAGGCGCATGCGCAGGATGCCGGCATCTTTGGAAGGTCAATAAGCAGTGTGCCAAACCGCCATTTTGGTGTGGCATCACATGACTTCCGCCCTTCGTCGCCACCTTGGGTGCTGGCGGAAGCCATCTCTGGATAAGATCTCCGCCATCTTTGGTGTGGTACAATTAAGGCCCCTCACTCCTCACAGAGGCGTCTGTCCATTCGGCTGCCGGAAATCCCCACCCCCGACTCCGACGCCAACCCAGCGCTTTCAGCGCGATTTTCCGCGGCGTTTCCCGGTGTGGGGACACGAGCTGTGCGGTCAGCAGCGAAGGCGGCTGGCGGGAGATACGCGAACGGTAGCAGGCAGAGACAGCGACGCCTCTGTCCCGGTCCCGCCACATCCGCCATTTTGAGCGTGGCTCAACTCCGACCGGCCGTCTGTAGTGTCCTATCACGTGTTTTTTGCCGCTTCCGCCATCTAGGGAGTGGCGAACTGCGGCGTCCTTTTCGCGCCGCCATGTTGAGAGTGGCACACGGGCAGCTCTGTCCGCACTGTGCCCGCCCGGTGTCCCCGGCCCGTGTCGCGGTGCACAACCAGTGCCACGGCTGTCATTCTTCTCAGTCACCGCCCTGCACTCCTATCGCCACGGCCCCGCTCATGGCCCTGACTATTTGCACTCCTAACTCTCCTTCACCCCTCCACTCTATTTCCAGACATCGCCTCGCTCGGTCCTGGCTCTTGCCCTCCCCATGCTCGGCAGCCACGGAGGCCGCTGGGGTCCCGTGTCACCCAGCAGGGGACAGCAGGGGACAGCAGGGAGGGTCAGGGCGCTGTGTCGGGGGCCGCAGTGCCGGTCTCTGCCGCCAGGCGGCAGCGCCACCGCAGAGCTCGGCCCGGGGCTGCGGCAGTGCGGGGGGAGAGAGAGAGGAGAGAAAAGTTGGCATAGAGCCCTTTCTATTTCCTTCACCCCGATCATCTTTTCTTATGTTTTCAGGCACTTGATTGTTTCATCCATATATAAAAACGTTATGTCATTACTTTCAAACCCTACAGATCTCTGCTGAGAGTTAGGATTTATTTCGAAATGAATTTATATATAAATTAGTATTACCTGTCAATATATATAAAAATGAAAACTTGACAGGTTTTAGTATTCTACACACACCCCTTCCCTGTGAATTTTCTGGCGGTTTTGGATCCCTTTGGGTGAGGGCACCCAGCAGATTCCCCACTCACCTGCTCCTCCACAGCATCCTGGCTCTCCCAGGGGCCTTGGGGTGCCCCAAATGACATCAGAGCCCCCGAGTCCCCACCTCCTCCCCAGCCTTTTTTCCTCACCCCCGAAGAAGGGTGAGTCAACACGAGTCAAACTGCCCTGGACAGCAGCACGTTGCTTTAACAATTTACATGAGTACATCCCCCCAGAAGGGCCCTCTCTGCTGGAATAATAAAGGGGGTCAGCCCTCAGAAGGGTTGAAGTTCCTCCCCAGCTCCAGTGTCACAGGCTGGTGGCTGCCCCACCTGAGCGGGCAGGGACTGCCTTGGTTCCAATCAAGCCGAACTGAGTCGCTGTGCTCTGAAGGGGCAGAGAAGTTTCCCCACTATGGACAACACGTCCACTCCACTCAAGAATTAATGCATCACCTGCTCCTGGCTGCGTTCCTTGCCTGTCATACAGCATTTTCATTGGTCATGAACCAATGCATTTCAAGAGTTTTTAACTATTACTGACCGAGTATTTTTGTTTTGAAAAACAATCGAGAAAATACCATGGACAGGAGACAATTCCATTTGAACAGTCTCTGAATTTCCAATATTTGAAAGGAAAACTAATTGGATAAGTGCAGGAGTACATAGCCATTACCAACAGAATCAGTAAGTTTCCCAATATTGCTTTTGGTATTTCATGGAAAAAACCCATTCAGCCCAAGATTTCTCATCCTTACCTTCTTTCCCTAACAAACACAATTTCAGAACAAAATAGCTCAACTGAGTCACTTTCCCTTAATTCCCACCCGTGTCCACAATCCCGGCAGGAGCTTGGGGAGCAGCAGAGTCACTTTGTGACTTTGCTGCGTTCAGTTGTTTAAATCAGGCCAGTCCCTCTGCCAGCTCACAGGCGGCAGCTTTGGCCTCCCCTGCCCCAGCAGCGCCTCCTCCCCTGGGCTGTGAAGCTGCACCTCCCAGCAGAGATAGAAGGACCCACCCAGTGCCCTGCTGGGGAGGCTGAGATGGTGGAGAAGGATGCCTGTGTTAGCCCTTGAGGTTAAAAATAAGAAAAACAATGTGAGGAAATGACAAAAAGTCCAATTTGTCTTAGGCTCCTTCAGGTGTCATTTAATGGTTCTGCAGTCTGTACTTCCTCTGAGTTAAAAAAAATCTCCTCACAGGACTGTTAACTTCTCCATTAAAGAAGCCTCTTTTGTTATTAAGATTTAGGGATTTATTACATCCAGCTTTAGTTCCTGTAACCTTCCCATTTATTCCTCTGTTAAAAAAAAAAAAAGGGTAATAAATAAAGAAAGACCAACTCAACTATAACCATTTCCTTGCTTTTCAGTATTTCCTGACATCAAGCACCTCACACTGGAGAAGAAAGAATAGCTTGTTTCTACACATACAAATTCCTTCAAGTTTTAGTATCATCTGTTTCCTGGAATTATGAGAAGCGTTTTGTACAGTACAATGGTCGAATTTTCAGAATTTTCAGAGGACACAACTGCAGGAGGAAAGACAGCAAAACTGCCTCCAGAGGCAATTTGGGCACACATTTCTGTTTTTGCACTCTGAGATTTCTTTCGTGTCACACCTGAAATTCAGAGTTTTTTAGTACTCTGCCCCAGTCCTTCCCTCTCCTGTCAGTGCTGCTGTCACATGAAAAGAGAGGAATTTTCTTTAGCACTGGATGTCAGCCTTAACACCACAAGAAGTGGTTCAGCAGGCAAGAAACCTGCCTGCTGCTTCCATGACTGCTGAGGCCAAGGATGGCAACTCAGTGAAAGAGCTGCCACGTCCTTCCTTTGCTCAGAGCCTGCAGAGTGCAGGGACAAGCAGCACAAAACCCAGCAGATCAGAGCCACCTATACACGAAACTTTCCAGTGTGAACCATTCAAAACAAAAAAGCATGCCCCAAAGCCCACAGCATGCAACATCCCAAATCATAATTCAGAATTGTTCTGTACAACACTCACCCTTTACAGAACGAGACACAGACCCACGCCAGGGGTCTCAGGTACATGGCAAACTGACACCATGGGCTCATCTCCGTAAGGACACCGCACCTTTGCAGGCACCTGCCTCGTGTGACACCGCTCCCAGAAGGCTGGGGAGACCCCCCTGTCCCTCTCAGCCCTCCCTGCCCTGGCTGGGGTGCACAGTGTCCCCCACACCCTTGTCTAGCTGGGACAAACCCATGGAACACATGCATTCAACACCGACTGATCTCCTTCACCACTTCCTGCCGGGAGACTGAACCAGCAGACTGATGGATTTCAATTCTAAATTAGGTTCTCTACATTATTTCTCTGCCCCTTCTCCACAACCTTTTCCTCCAATTTTCTCTTCCAGCCCCCTAGTTCTGCCTAAAACAATGCATCTAAACAATAATACAGATAATATATCAAGTTCAGATAAGGGCACTGAAATCAGCAGTTCTGATGTTACAACCTTCTTATAGATAACAGAAGTTTCCTAAGAACTCTCCTGGGACAGGGAAAGGAAGAGGAGAAAGCACACAGACTTTCAATGCAATACTCTAAAACCAGCAACAGATTTAGTCTTCTATATTAAAAGTTAAAAATCACATGCAAAATTATAGAATACTTTATAGTTAAAAAAAAATTTCAAAACCCATCCCTGACAGTTTACCTGCAACTGCTACAAAATATCTACTTTATATCTATCTATATATGTGTGTGTGTATATATATATATACATGATGATTTTCTGTAATCTTCTTACAGACATTTTAAGTTTGCTTTGCTTCACAGATGCTTTTCTGCTAAAGGAATTCCGATCTTTTTTGATCCTAAATAAAGTTTTGGAAAGCTGAGTTTCATGAGAACTGATTCATATTTTTATTATTCTTAACTTGGCAGAGTTGCCTTGAAATCAAAATCAGTGGGTAAATCCAATATGACCTTGAAGGGCCATAAGATCCCAGATATCCAATCCCCAGTTCCCTCAGGATTTGTTCATTGAAGCTTTTCAGGGTTAATTTAGCAAGCATAAGGTTTTGGTGATTTCATGATCAAAACAACAAGAAATCTGTGAAAAAGAAACTTAACTAAAGCTGGCTAAAAGTGGTCCCTGCTGCTGACTAATTGATACAACTGATTAAAAAGGAGGTAGGATTGATTCAGTACTCACAAACCCATCTTGCCAAGATCAGAGTTCTCTGCCCACCGAGGACCCAGCAACCAGCAGGGACATTTCTCCCACTCTCCAGCAGAGACCTCCTCCCTCCACATCCAGGGAGCTGCAGCCACTCAGGGAACACCAACTTAGTCCTGGGCTGGGAACAAGAGAGGGACAAGGAATATTTTTAAGTCATTCCAACCTCAGCGGTGTCCAGACCTGGAAGAGAGCATTTCCCACACCACTCTTGGAATTTTCTTCCCTGTCCTTTCCAGCTTTGGAAGGTTTCTGTGGGAGCCTGACTTACTTGTACAGTTCAGAAGCTGTACCTCCCTGAAGCATTCCCTTGGGAACATGAAGTTTCCCTCATGCATTTCATTTCTTTATCCCAAATATTCTCCCCAGTTATCCACAATCTAGAAAGAAAAGAAGGAGGACCAATTAATTCTGACATAAGGAATGCTGATTATCCCAACACACTTCCAGGTGAAAAAACATTTCTGCCACTCTAACAAATCCACTTTATATTGCCTCAATTAAATGTTAATCATTTAAATATTGTATTAAGAATCTTAGGGACACAACACTTGGAATTCTCAAAAACGGCTCAGCTTTGTTGCTTCAAGGACTTTCACCCCCAGGGAACTGAGTGGTCCTAGATATAAACACCACATTTGATACAAATCTGATATAAATTTGATATTGTTTGGCTACTAAGCTTTTCCAAAATCTGTGTAGTCAAGGCTGGAAATCCTTGCTGAGGATTTTCCATGTCACATCTGGATTTACCCTGGGGAAAACCCCACTCTGAGGACTTGACTTTAAAGAGGTTGTACTTGATGTTACAGACACAGAATTTCTTTGTGATTTGATTTTCCCTGCACCTCCAAACACATTAAAAGAATGAAGTGCAGAGTCCTAGGCTCAATTATTCCCATTCTCCTCATATCCCTTTTCTCAGCTCCATGTGGATTTGGGCCTCCTCTGAAGGTCTGGAAAGGAATTCGGGAATCCCCTTCAGTTGGTTTGGTTTCCAGCTTTTCCTCTGAGGTGGCCCAAAAGGCAGAAAAAGAAAAAAAAGCCCAGAACAGCACAAAATCCCAGCCCCTCCCAAGATACAGCTCCTCACACCAAACCTTGGGAGAACCCATGGTGGTTCTAACACTACTCCAATCCCNTATATTGCCTCAATTAAATGTTAATCATTTAAATATTGTATTAAGAATCTTAGGGACACAACACTTGGAATTCTCAAAAACGGCTCAGCTTTGTTGCTTCAAGGACTTTCACCCCCAGGGAACTGAGTGGTCCTAGATATAAACACCACATTTGATACAAATCTGATATAAATTTGATATTGTTTGGCTACTAAGCTTTTCCAAAATCTGTGTAGTCAAGGCTGGAAATCCTTGCTGAGGATTTTCCATGTCACATCTGGATTTACCCTGGGGAAAACCCCACTCTGAGGACTTGACTTTAAAGAGGTTGTACTTGATGTTACAGACACAGAATTTCTTTGTGATTTGATTTTCCCTGCACCTCCAAACACATTAAAAGAATGAAGTGCAGAGTCCTAGGCTCAATTATTCCCATTCTCCTCATATCCCTTTTCTCAGCTCCATGTGGATTTGGGCCTCCTCTGAAGGTCTGGAAAGGAATTCGGGAATCCCCTTCAGTTGGTTTGGTTTCCAGCTTTTCCTCTGAGGTGGCCCAAAAGGCAGAAAAAGAAAAAAAAGCCCAGAACAGCACAAAATCCCAGCCCCTCCCAAGATACAGCTCCTCACACCAAACCTTGGGAGAACCCATGGTGGTTCTAACACTACTCCAATCCCACCTTGAGCTGAGCTTCCATGGTGCTCTGCCTAATCCACATCTAAGACTGGACAGCCCAAAGCCTGCAGGAAAAGAGGACACAAAGAGAAGGGGAGAAGGGGAAAAATGAAGTTTTGGATTTTTCCTCTGTGCACAACAGGATTGAAGGGCGGGATGGACAGGTTTTATGGAAAAGAAGTACCAAGGGCTGCTTAATTCCCAGCAATTAGTGCTGCTGAGGTTGAATACAAGAGGACAAATCCACTGGGATCAAGCAGGAGTGGCTGACAGGATGGGTTATGACACAGACCTGCAAAGCTGGAGCCTTCTTTCTTCTCCAGGCTCTCCCAGAAGTTCTCCATGTCTGGACGCACTCCCGGTTTCCCCACTGGGCAAGATGGACTTGGATATCCCAGGCTACTGGTTAGGCTAAAACAATAAAGTTATGCAAAGTGTTTTTCCCAAGGAAATGACATATTCTCTGAACTGGGATAGCCTATCCCATGGCTTTCCCCAGGAAGAGTGACAGCTGGATATGGTCTCCCATAAAGGATTCCATATGGGCTCACCTTTTTCTTGGAGCTTTCCTGAATTCCTCAGCAATGCCAGGGAATGTAGCCATTTGAGGGTTTTGGCAGACTTGGCTCATTTGCCTTTTTAGGCCTTGTTTCCTTCCCTCAACCTTCCCACTGGATTGTGGTCTCCAAGGAATATGTCAATCCAATTTGATTCCCGTTCTTTTGGACAATTTTTGCATGATTCCTATACAAAATGAGTCCCCCTAATAGGATGATTTTCCCTACCATTCCCCAGCAGTTTTATCTGCCAGTCAATTCCCTACATTACTTGGAGTCTTCCCTGATTTCCGAGCTTCAAAAGACAGGAGATGGACTTGCCTTGAGAACCAAACACTCCTGAGTAATTGTCTGATAACATCTCCACGTTTGACAGCTGATCCTTGTGCTGTCCTTCAGACAATTCCAAGGCTCACTCTTCCCGTCTTGGAACAGTCCCCAGTCTGCATCTTTCATGGAGTTTCCCTGCTGGAATCCTGCTCAGGAATCCATGGGGTACAAATTTAACAATTAGTTCTTCTCACCCGTGCGCAGTTCTAATTCCAAAGGATTTGGTGTCTGCCTTACCCAGCTGGAGTCTGGTTCCAGCTCTGCTCTTCCTGCTTCTGCTGCTTTCCACTTCCCAGGAATTCCACCAATGGAGTGACAGTGTTTTCCACTTCCTCCAGGATTCCCTCTGTTGGGTTTGGTTGCTGGAAGAACATCAAAACCTGGGCCCCCAGGGCTTTACTAGCAGGAATTACATCCCTGGATTTGTTCAGTTCCAAATATTATCTCTTCCCAACAAGGCACGAGGAATCTAATGAATATAGAAATGGGTGTGCTAACCACATCCATGTGGTTACCCCTCTGGAATGTCAGAGCTTGGAAAAATGGGCTTTTCCTGGTGGTATCCATGATGTGTATTTTACCTAAGAGCCCCTTCCCATGTCTTCCCCTGAATCCACCAAAAATCCACCTGTTCATTCCCCAGCTGCTTCCTCCCTCTTTTCCTTTATCCAACAGAATTTTAACAGGTGAATATTCCCTGTGGAATAGCACCTTTCATTCCAAACTAATAAGAAATGAATCATTTCCTTTGACCTTCATTACCAGGGTTTCACCAAGAGCTGGTGGATGCAAAATGATCCTCTCCTGCTCCCTGCTGGATTCCTGGAATAGTACTCCTTGACAGAGCCTATCAAGTAGCAGTAACCATCACTTATGAAGTAACATCAGTCCTAAACAGGAAAAATAAGGCGAGCTTTAGTGACATGATGATGAAGACTCCTAATCTTCATTCATATTCGTATTCAAGTAATTTCTGCCACGGGTGGGGCTAATTGCTATCACTGACAGCATATCTCTGAGATGAACATCTCACTGATCCAAGGCCAATCAGAATTTCACCTGGTACTTACACAGAAGTTCTTAACATGGAAAGAGCCTTTGTGCCAAGAGACAGAGATGTGGATAAGGAATAATTATGCATTTCCATTTTATTTTTTCCTGAGACTGATTCAGGAATCTGATTCAATTCTTGAGCTGCTTTCAAAAACACCCTGGAAGGTATTCATTCAGCATTGAAAAGCATATGGGTGATGGAAATTCAGGACAACCATCTGCTGAGGGGCAGAGTTTCCAACAATGCAGCAGATCACCAGGAGGATTCAGAGTCTGTGGTGAACATATTAAGTGTGGACGCCACCAGATTTTCACTGGAACACAGAAACCACTGCAAATCCAAAGGAGCCAAAGGGCACAGAGGATGAGGTCACTACTTGAAGGCAAGTGAGAGGTAGAAGAGGTTTCCTTTTATCCTGACAGACTCTGTAACCTTGTCATTGCAATGGCACATACAGAGACTAATGAAAAGTCAGATGGCCCTGACCCATGTTTTGTTGTTCTTGGAAAGCCTGGTCATAAATCTCTTGGAATGGGTACAAATAAAGATATAAATAGTCCATCAGCAAATGTTACTTGTGTCAATATGAAAGAGACTAAATATGAAGAGACTCCACCTTCCAAAATGACATTTTTATAAAGCAATAAACCAATCTGTCAATAGAAATGAGCTTTTCTACAAGAGAAGGGCAGGACAACAAGAGAAGGAAAAATGCCACCACAAATACGTTTTGGCCAATAGAAATTTTGCAAATAGTTTAAGCAAAGAGATACTAATTTATGCAAATAATGAGATTTCACTCACAGTGGTCTCATGGAAGACCATGAGGTCAGGAAAGACTCAATTAACGTTTGTATTGTGCTGAAAACTCATTACTAGGGCTGTGGTTTCAGATTTTGCAGACTCCTGTATGAAAAACTTACGTGACAAGCTCTTGAGCAATTCAGGTTTTGTTTCTTCAGCAAAGCAAACTCCATTCCCCCAGGCAATTGCAAGGCTGCAGAAACTGTACAAGCAATGATGCATCATTTTCATTCTACCTTGATAGAGCAAAAACATGAAGGAGATAACACCTAACAGATGTCTCTGTGAAAACAGGTTCAGGAACTGATGCAAAGGCTGAGAACTGATGTCTGCAGCAATAAGGACCGAAATGTTGCCAAAAGAAAAACAATGAGCCGTGCAGATGCAATGGTAACTACATTATTAATCAAGGGTTTGAACATCAACAGCAATGCATCCAGTATTCAAAATCACAAGCAAGAAGGGAACTGAAAAAAGATCACCAAAGAACGTGCCCTGGAGTCCAGAAATCTGGGATGTAGCCATCTTGTTACTAGATTAGAGGGCTTAATTGTTACTGCGTTATTGCCCATAGATTGTCAACTAATCTAGCAGAAGAATACCAGCAAGGAAGTAACAGAAAGTGGCAATGCTGGCAAAGCAGGTCCCACTGCCTTTGGGTTGTATTATCAGGGGTCCCATGATAGCACTTTCTATACATTTTCCAAAAGATGTCAATATCCACCAAAAAAAAGCTGAAGAACCAAATTCATGCAAATCAGACCCTGAAAGGCAGAAGCCCAAAAATGACATGTCCAGTGCTGCATTAATGCTAATGTGGAAGTTAATAAAAATAGAAGAGGTTTTTTCCCTTGCAAAGTAGAAGGTCTGGAAATCCAGTTGCTGATGAAACAAACCAAAATACTGGCAAAACCCCACTAGGGAACATACTGGGTTATCTGAGTAATCCTGTGAAGAATCACAGAATATCCTGAGTTGGAAGGGACCCATCAGGACCATCGAGTCCAACACCTGGCCTTGCACAGACTCTCCAACAACCCCACCCTGTGCCTGAGAGCATTGTCCAAACACTCCTTGAGCTTTCATAGCCTTGTGGCTGTGACCATTTCACTGGGAAGCCTGTTCCAGTGCCCTTTTCCTAATATCCACCCTAACTAACAGGAATAAAGAAAAATCTATCACTTTAGCTCAGCACAATTATTTTATATTTATATTTATTTTATATGGTGTATCCCCAAAAATTCACTGGGTCTAATTTTAAAGGTAACAAATATATTTGCTTTTAACATTTATTGCATTAATTAAGATGTTTACATTCAGAAATGTTTCTGAAACATTCTAAGAGCAGTGCCATGTAACAAAGAAATATTTACACTATAAATATCATGAGTTGCTCATAAACATTTTTACTCATGTTGCTGATTTGCTGTGTTCCAAGTACCCAACTCACAGACTCATAGAATCACAAAGATTGCTCCTTGAACAGTAAATCTAGTGCAAGAAACTACCACAAATACTGAAACAATGAATTTAGAAGACACGATAGAGGTCTACAGGATGTGATTTTTTTGAATGAAGAAACATACCTAGAGGCTATAAGATTTCATACGAATAGACATATAAAATGTTGTCTGCTTGTGCAAGAGATCTTTAAATATAAAAGCAAGAAGGGCATTTATTTAGAAATGTACTAGAAAGCATAACTAAAACAACAGAGGTAAAGTAAATACCAGTAAGTAATTGTTCCCCTTCATCAAGATTTATATCTGTGTACTTTGTAGCTGATCCTGGCCAGTCATCTGTGTTGCTTTATGTACATTTGCACAGCCAGGAGACAAACATTAAGGTTACAAAGAAGGCCAGTGAATTGAGAACTCACCTTTCTGTTCCTCACAGCCTATTGAATGTGTATTTACCCCAGTTTGAGCATGTTTCCACTAGCACTCAATCTGGAACGACTCTCCACCTTCACAGGGAAGAATCTTTTCCTCATACCCAATCTAAACCTCCTCCCTGTCAGTGAAGCCATTCCTCCCTGTCCTGTCACTCCAGGCCCTTGCCAAGAGTCTCTCTCCATCTTTCCTGTGGATTCCCTTCAGGCACTGGAAGGCCACAACAAGGTCACCCCAAAGCCTTCTCTTCTCCAGGCTGAACAATCCCAATTATCCCAGCCTTTCCTTGTAACAGAGGTGGCTCCATTCTTCTGATCGTATTGGTGAGGCCCTGGCACAGGTTTCCCAGAGAAGCTGCG
The DNA here is from genome assembly GCA_013399945.1 of Ploceus nigricollis. Classification (NCBI taxonomy): domain Eukaryota; kingdom Metazoa; phylum Chordata; class Aves; order Passeriformes; family Ploceidae; genus Ploceus; species Ploceus nigricollis. Next base: position 15,041 of record VXBC01009716.1, read on the forward strand.
GCTGCCCCACCCCTGGAAGTGTCCAAGGCCAGGTTGGATGGGGCTCTGAGCACACTGGATAGTAGAAGGTGTCCCTGCCCATGGCACAAGGTGATTTTTTAGGTCCCTTCCGACCCAGGCCATTCTATGATCCTATGACTCTGTTGAGTTCAGTAGACAAACTGACCCTCTGCACCCTAAAGGGCTCCGTGACAGACCTGAGACCACAGAGTGGGGATAGGAGACTTGAGAAGCCTGGGCTGTATCCTCCTAGATGGCTCAGCTCCCTGCATGGGCAGATTTTGCCAATCCTGTATTTCTCAGCAGGAGCAGGAAGCTGGCATGGCTTGTGCCAGCAGTTGTGCTGTATTTTCCACCACCGACGGTCCTCAGAGAGGATCATGCACAATGAATTCAGTGATTTTGTCCAACACAGCTTCTCTGTGCTTTATCTAGTGAAGCCCAACATCAAACCCTTTCAATAAGGGTTTGTAAGATACAGGAGTAGCAATAAAAAAAAAAATCAGATAATGAAATTCCTCTCAGGAACAGGAAAAGTTTCATGGAGAAAAACACTCTGCGTTGGAGGACCACACAGATCACCCTCATTTGCCAGAGTATAGCAAGTGCCTTCATTTCAGTTCATGATGTAGTTAAAACAGGAGATCTAATTATAGCTCTGTTTGGATGGAGAAACAGTATCAAGAGCAGGGAGAAGGGGAAGGATTGCTTTACTCCATGGCTATCATCTCAACAGAACCAGGAGACAGACTTCCCAGGTTGTAGGTCAGCTCCTTTGGAAACATCACCTTCAGTTTCCTGCCGCATGGACAGGTAAGAGCAGTCAGGAGCCCATGGGAACATCCAGCTGGAGTGGTTAGGAAAGAACATGACAATCACAAAATGAGTATTGGAGGCAGAGGGAACCAAGCTTATTTTAATATCTGGTAATGGCCATTGAACTCCTGCACTAAAATATGCACATTCGCTGTGGGAGTCCAGAGGTCTCCCACGCAGCAAACACAGACTTTCCCTTCGCTGCCATCAGCTGCTTGGACTTGTGCTTATGGCAGGAGCTGCTGAGTGTGCCACTGACAGAATGGAAAACTGTGTAAAAGAAAACATCGACACCAAAGTTATTGCTCCTGGACTCTGTGGAAATAAGTCTCTGAAATTAGACTGTTGTTTTCCTCTGTAACTGGGTAAAAAGTGCTGCCACCCATATAGCAAGTGGGGTGTAGGATTTCTGTCATCTCTGTCTAGCCAGATTTTAAGGTCCCTTGAAAGGGCCTTGGAATTGATTGCTCTTATCAGGTGGTGAAGGAATTTTCCTCAATAGATTTGGATTTCATTGTGAACAGAAAGGTAGGGAACAGAATTAGTAGCCAAGGCAGGTAAAAGAGACTATGTCTAATAATTTGCAAGAGTTATTGTCAATATCTGTGTATGTGGTGGGAGTTTTTTGCCAGTTCTTCATGTTGCTTTCTGTGATTTATCTCATCGCTTGAATTCTTTTCCACTTACGTGCCTAGTGTTTTCTTCCAACTACTCTCAAAAATTTTGAATATCCAGTATTGGTACAATTCTTTGTTCCTAGAAGCTAGCAAGAGGGACTTTAATCTTTACTAATGTCAGGGAGCCAAGACCTTCCTCAAACTGCCTTACTGCATGTAAATTGGGGAGGGGTGGCAGGGTGCCTGCTTCCTTGCTCTGTTGGAAACAGCATCCAGCCTGATTGTCATCAGGCCCTATCTCCAGGCACAGCTGATCGTCTCCAGCTGAAGCTTCAGAGACTCACATTTTCAATCAAAGTATAAATCAGCTGGTAGACTCTTACTGTGAGTGCTGGGGGATTTATCTGTGTGCCTCAGGTTGCAGCAGCAGCAAATCTGAATTTGGAAGTCCCAGCTGAGCTCCAGCTGTTATGGTGGTGCTTAAAACGCATCTATCTGATTCACTGTCCTCAATCAGCCCAAAGATTCCTTTGTAAAATAAATGATTTCCAGGTTTTGCTTTCCCACTGAGGATATTATTTAGGATTATATTTCCCCAAGTATGTTAGTGTGCATTTTCCAGGCTGAATCCTGTTTTATTTTCGGCCCACATTTCAAATGCCTGTGTGTTATTTCTCTGTCATCTTTCATTTGCAGTTCTTCATCTCATATGTATATTTTCTTAAACTTTAGTTTGTATATAAATGGATTTAAAACATTACTGCACACCTTCCCAAGTTTAGCATGTTCTTGGCAAACACTCCTGTTTGTAGGCACAGAATCCAAGAAGATAAATTTACAGGAGACCTGAAGAGGTCTCCTGGTCTATTCCCCTGCTCCACCATAGCATCAGCACCACCTAAATTGTTCCTAGCAAGCATTAGCCTGGTCTTTGCTTAGAACGCTCCAAAATTAAAAATTCCATTATTTCTCTAGACAATTTATTCTGAAAATGTGTTGCAGTGTTTAGTTTAGCTTTCTCCTGAAAGATTTAAAATGGCTGAAGAATCACTTTGATCCTTTGTCTTAAAAAGTTTTTATTCCAGTGTCTTCCTTCAGGCTGAACCTAAAGTCTGTGTTTCTGTCTAATTATCAGTGAGGGTGGAAACCAGGAATATTTTCCATTCCTTCACAGCCTCATTATTGCTTTTTGTTGTTGTTGTTCTGTTTTCTCAGTTTAACTTAAGAGCTGTCCCTAACAAAAAGTTCTCAAGGAAACACTCTGACTTGCCATTTAAAATCTTTCACAGCACATCAACAGCAATAACTAATAGCCACACAAAGACATCTTGGGAAACATTTTACAGAAAACTCACAGTGAGAGCAGATTCTAAGAAATCTCAGTTATGTTTGGCAGTGTAGTACTTATAGGTCCATTCTCGGATTTTTATTTTAAAGCAGCAGTTCACTGCTGGTAAAGGGAGTCAGCCTGATCAGCACAGCGACTCCAGCCTGCAGCTCCCTGGATCTTCTGGGAAAGAGAATGGAGTTTACATCTCACTGTTCCTCCAGACCCCTCGGTGGGAGCAGGTGTGGACTGATAAATTCATCATTATTGCCTTCATGCCTTTTTCTCCCTGGTCTTCTGACCCCAGACCACTGTGAAGAATGAAAAATATTTTGTGTCTGCAGCCATTGGTCACTAAACATGTTACTGCAACCATCTTTTTGCTTAATGTGACCCTCTGAGTAGTCATTGGTTGGTAGCAACTTCTGGTAACTATGGGCCTCAATTGGATCTCATCCAGTCCCTTGCAGACCAATTCAACACTCAGAGAGACAGAGAAATCTTTCCATTGACTTGAAAATGCATTAGCTTGGACCTCTCCATGGACTTCACCTTCTATCACTGTATTCTGAGCTTCTCAGCTGTTACTTGCAACCTTCTAGAGTTTATCACTTAGCCACAAGTAGAGCTAAAGACTTCCTCTCAAAATGCCTGAAAATTGCATTTTAATTTTATTTTAATCCATAAATTTTTCACACTGGTGTGTTGCTGAAGACAGCCAGGCCCCAGACAGCCAGAAGATTTTAGCAGGATTACATTAGCACAGGTCAAAGATGACCCCTGGAGGACTAATAAATGCTGGCTAGGGATATGGTTGTGCTGGGTCCTTAAGGAGAGAGGGTCCAGTGCCTTAAACCAATTGTTTAGGATAAATTGTTTAAACTGAGGCTTTTTTAGGAGTTCATGAATGGGGAACTGGGGTTAGCAGAGGGCTGGTGAAGTGCAGGATGGTTTCTCTGCTCACTTCTCTGTTTAAACCACTTTAAAATCTCCCTCTGGACAGTGGGGAAGAGCAGGCATCAGCTGATTTTGGAATGACTATGTTCTGTCTGTGCTCTTCTGCTAATTGTTAACTCCCTTTTCTCACGTTTTTATTTTTCATTTCAGGCCATTCTTTCCTCCTGTCTTCTCTGCTCCTTCACATTCTTTCACCCATATCTCTTTTCATGCCCATCTGCACTCTTCCACCAGCTGATTTGGTTGGTTTGTGTAAGTTATTTATGTGTTATTATTTCAACTGCAGTAGCAGCAACAGGCCTGAACTGAGCTCCAATTGTGCAGTTTAAATGTACAGCAAGGAACAGTCATCACCCTCAGGAGTTTATACTATGAATGGGCAAGAAAACAGAAGCAGATTGAGTTTCCCAGGTCCTGCAGCAGGTCAGTGGCGGAGCAGGCGTCAGTGCTGAAGTCTCTCAGCCTAGTCCCTGTCTATCTGTCACCACTCTTCCTCTTTTGTGTGTGAAAGTGCATAATTTGTTCCTGGCAGTCTTAATCACCTGTCCCTGTAGGACCAACCTGGGGAATGTTGGTGGTTTTGTGCTGTTTTTAATGGTGCTGTTTTCACAGAGTTTTGTCCCCAAAGTTGAGACACCCTCCGGAACTTGCATACAAAAATGTGATGCTGTGCATGCTCCAAAGTCCTACAAACATTCAGCAGTCCATGGAGGAGCAGAGTTGGAATAGTTTCTGCTCCTTAAGGTGTGTCAGAGCTCCTCTGTGCAAGGCATGGGACACAGGGATAAGCAGGAATAACACAACCAAGGCTATTTACATACATTGGGTTCAAACTTCAGAGTAGACAGTCTAAGCTCTTGTTACCATTAGTCTTGTGGATAGAAATCCACTAAGCCTGGCCTGCTTAATGCTGCTTCTCACCTCACAATACAGGTTTAACACCAGCTATTCCTCCACTTGGGAATTAACACATTTCTAGAAGGAATTGTTTCAGAGCTGTTTCTCTTTGAGAATGAGGGATGAAATTATCTTGTTAACTGCTTTCTTCTTTGCCAGCTCAGCTTTTGGTGGAAACTCTGCAAATGTACTTCCAAGAGCTCTTGTGTCATAAGTAGGGAGGTCCATGCAAAAAAAGTACCCCCAGAAGATTAATCCTGAGAGATTTACCCCTTTTCCCCTTCCTTTTTCCTAGATATTCTCCCCACTGTATCCAAACATTGATCCAATCACTCCAACAATCACCAGGTTAAAAAAAGCCTGTATTTTCAGTCATTTGAACAAGTGTTTGTATATTTTTTTTTCCAGCCTTGTGGTAAGAAATCTGAATTTCTAATCACTAACTTTGTCAAAGTCAGTCTGGGACATATTAGGAGAGAAAGAAAGCAAAACAAAGGCAAACCCCAAACCCAGGACACAAGCTCACTCGAGAGGCAAACAGAAGGCATAAAATTAAGAAAGAATCTGTGTGGACAGCCTCCTCTCCACAGAAAATCCTAAGCTTAGAGACATTTTGACAAGCCAAGTGCTGGAGTTGCATGATTTATAGGTGCTGCTGTCAGTAGATTTATTTGTGGGTCTCTTCCGAGATTATCTCCAGTTCCGTGGTTTTGTATCCTGATGCAGGGCGCATTTTGCACTTTGATTGTCTATGTGCTGGAGATGTTCATTAGGCTTTCAGAGGGATATTCCATAGCTGTAAGCCTTTTAAATCACATACAATGTGTTTCTTATTTCCCTATGGCATTCTGCTTGCATCTGCTTGGTATGTGGGACGTCCAGGCCAGCCGCATTTCAGTGGCCCGTTTGTCTCCCAGGGATGGAGCACGTGGCCGATAATACAGGGACATGCAAGCATTCATGGTGCTTTTCTTTCGAAAGCACGTGCCCAGTGTCTAATACAGTCAATACTTTTAGGGACAAAAACAAGACAGGATTGTCCCCTGTGCCCAAGAAGGCAGAAAAAACTGGAGCATTTGCACTTGTGGAAACTTTGCATTTAACATTCATAGAAAACAGGCTAGAAATTAATCCTCCTAAGGAAAGGATGAGGATTCATAAAGAATGTTGATTATATTTCTGAGTTTATTTGCTAGCAAAAAAGCCTGAATATGTCTCAGAGGCTATGGAATCACTGCATTGCTGCTTTACAATAAAATCCTTTAGTGAAAGCTGCAGCAGACACGCAGAGTGAAGCCTGAGGAATGCTGAAAGAATATCTGAAGGAGAAATCCTACTGCTCCTCCTTTTTTTTTCTTTTCTGCACTCATTGCAAATGAGCAAGGAGAAAAGCCTAGGACATGGGCTGGGATTCCTTAAATTCCACAAACACCATGCAGCTGCCTAAGTGCCCTTGCCTCTCCCAAGTGTTTTCCCACAGGTCACTAAGCATCTGAACATCTGCTGCTGGATAGATGTACTTCCCTTCTCTCCCTGGCCAGGGTGAGTGCATTGAACCCTGGTTAAGCTCTGTTAGTCTCTGCAGGAGCTCTCCGTGTAGTTCAGCTGCAGAGTTGAGTCTAATCCATGTTTTCAGAGCACACTTCCTACTAGGTGAGACTCCCCACAGAGGAGGAGTTTCTTTCCTTGCCTCCTGCTGGGCATTTGGATAAAGCAGTTAACATCCAGAGTAGTTAAAATCTCTCTTCAGCCCAAGCACGTGTGTTCCAAAGCAGGTGGTGAATACTCAGGACAACAACTTCAGAAAAAAGACTTTCTGGGTGCCTTCCTCAGTAAAGGACTCTGATTTCCACTGAATACATTGGGAATATTAAAAAGCTGAGAAGCCTGTCATGGATCTAGAATGGAAAGCATCCCTACTGGAGTGGTAGTCCTGCTGGAAGAACGCCAAAGAGTTGTTGGGACAGCTGTTCTCCCTGCCTTCCCTTTTCAGCAGTTCCCAGTTTTATGTAAAAGGGATGTTGGGTGTATATTCTGCTGTTTCCAAAATGAAGATATTTAGGGAGACAGAGACTCAGCTCCATTAAGCCATAGCACTTAATAAAAATTGGGAGTGTCAGTTCATATTCACTAAGGAACTGCCATGGGGTTTAGCCTTTTTACTGCTTATTAGTGTTATTCAAAGATCAAAAAAACCTCCATATCATGCTTTTTAACGGAGAAAACTGCAGTGTTTTAGTAACTCAGAACCTTAACAAGACATAACTGTGCCCATTTTGTTTCCCCACTTAAAATTTTGCACGGCCTGACGGAGCAGGAGGCGCCATCAAATGGGCTCAGTATCCCCTTTCACAAATAAAGCGTGTACAAAGTGTGTCAGCATTTCAACTGGGGCCCTTCTCCTGAAGGCCTTTAATTAGTGCAGAACGCAGACTTCAGTTCTTTTGCCAGGGTAGATGAAAATGATTTTGGAAGACAGCCCAGACAGAGGAATTTGTCATAGGTTAGAACTGTTCCAACTCCAAGAACCAAGTGTACAGCTTATGCAAATCACTTTGCTAAACACAGATTCTGTGTTAATTTTTTTAAGGCTTTTTCTTTGACTAGCAACAAGAGCTCACTTGCCAGATCTTGTCTGAAATCAAAAAGAAGTGATTCCTTCTCTACACCCAGAAAAAAAAATGTTTCTAGTCTAAAACATGCCGAGAAAGAGCTGGCATGTAAGAATAAGGCAAATGTTCATAGGAAGTAGAAATGGAAAAGTCAGATGACATCACCGCTCCATCTGCCCAGAGCCCTCAGATTCCTCAGGACAATGTGCTCCACAGTCCACTGGGGATGAGGCTGGATGAAGCACTGAGCAGTGTCTCAGACTGAACTGAAGAAATGGGCCTAAAAATGGAATGTCAGACTTTTTTCTTAAGAACTGGCAGGTGCTGCCACCCGTTTCCCCCAACAGCCCTATTCAGAGTGCCTCGTGCAGGTAGGTCTGGCACCTGCTTCAAATTATTAATGCCAATTACATCAACGGTTATCAAGTTTTTTTGGTGCTTTAAAATCTGTCAAACCAACTTTTGAAAAACTAACAAAATCAACCAGAAAGCAAAGCTTGATTGGGAATTGTCCAGTTTCAAGTTTTCCAAATGTGGGGGCATGCTTATACCGTAGATGAAATTCAGCTTCAAAACAAGACCTCATATGCCATGTTCAACCACACCACTATTATACCTCCTTTTAGGAGTTCCTGAAAATGCCCCAAAATGGCAATTCTCTGCAGGGATTGGCCATCACCAGGGTTCAGCTCAGTACAGTGTATCAGAGAGACTTGCAACATTGTAACTTGCAGTAGAAAGTTTCTGCTCATCTGGTCTAGATGACGTGCGCAATCAGAGGTCAGTGACTTCGTCACCCTAGAGGGACGCTCATTCAATTAATTTTGTTCTGATGTTTCCAGTGTATTACCTTGAAAACTGCTTATGAACCCTGAAGTTGGGCAATTTCATTTTGGATCCATAGAAAAAAAAGAAATCACCCTCTCCTTGGTGAAGCTGGAGATTCAAATGGAAGGTTGTCCTTAAAATATAACAGGTTTGTATATATTTAAGGTTTACTGTGTGACTCACCTATCATAAGGATTTAAATAACTCTTAATTTATGACAAGACATAAAATACTGAGTAAAGATAGCTAGTAAAATTTTAAAATTACTAAGAAATGCATATGTTATTATGTTTGGGAGTTAAATCTTTGACAATTCCATCTGATTATATTATACATATACAGTATATATAAATACGCAAAATATATGTAATACACAAATGTATTATACATACTGTATATTATATGCATATAAAATATACATATTCTTGTATGCATTTCATTAACTATTTAAAAATTATGAGGGATATGATGGAAATATAAATGGTACTTTAGACATTCTCCTACTTGTACATTCCCAGCAATCTTGTGAATCTAATTTTTGTAGTAATTCCTAGATTTATTGACTACAATAATCTCCAGTTAAAAGGTTATATTTAAGACTGAAAATGTTATAAAACCATCTTTGCCAACGTGAGTCCCTGTTCCTGTCATTCTCAGCTTATTAAAATCTCGCTCTGAGATCTACAGAAAAAGAGTTTGATAATATTGTCACAGAATGATCCCTGTTTCCTGAATCTTACACAAATTAAGGAAGTGCTTCAGTTTTTCTTTGAGGCTGTTTTTCATCTCAGTCTCCTCCATTTAAACTCAGTGGCCTCCTTCACAAATAAAATCCATTTCTACAGGACCTGGACAATAGGACTTGAGTTGGTAGAATCACAGAATCATAGAACCATAGGATTGTTTGGGTTGAAAGGGTCCTCCAAAGATCATCTAGTCCAATCCCCATGCAGTGAACAGGGACATCTTCAACAGACCAGGTTGCTCAGAGCCTCCTCTGACCTGCCCTTAAATATTTCCAGGGATGGGCATCCGTCACCTCTCTGGACAACCTGTTCTAGTGTTTCATTACCCTCACCATAAAAAATTGTCTTCCTTATATCTAGTCTGAGTTTACCTTCTTTCAGTTTAAAACCTTGTCATAACACCTTCATTAATCTGCTTAGTCTCAGCACCAAACTCTACAGAAGACTTTTTAGTTGCCTCTCCAAACCCCGGCAGGACCCAGGACTGCAGGGAATTGCTGAGGTCTGATGAATGCAATCTAAATCTAGCACAGGTGTGGAAAACATAAAAATAATAACAAAAAAAGTAGCCATATGAGTCAAACTGGAAATATTTAGTAGGTTTATAGATGCAAGGACTGAGATCCTCACACAGGAGGAAAGGCTGAGAGAATTGGGATTGTTCAGCCTGGAGAAGAGAAGGTTCCAGGGTGACCTCATTGTGAGATTCCAGTACCTGAAGGGAGTCCACAGGAAAGATGGAGAGAGACTCTTGACAAGGGCCTGCAGTGACAGGACAAGGGGGAATGGCTTCACACTGACAGAGAGTGGCTTTAGATTGGGTATGAGGAAGAAATTCTTCCCTGTGAGGGGGGTGAGGCCCTGGCACAGGTTGCCCAGAGCAGCTGTGGCTGCCCCATCCCTGGCAGTGGCCAAGGCCAGGCTGGATGGGGCTCTGAGCAACCTGGGATAGTGGAAGGTGTCCCTGTCCATGGCAGAGGGGTGGAATTAAATGATCTTTTAAGGTCCCTTCCAACCCAACCCATTCTGTGATTCTCTGGTTCTGTCTTTAGTGGTTGCAGTGACAAAAGTCCCAGCAGATGGTGCCAGCACTTCCCTCAATGAAAGAAATTAAACAGAATTCCAAAACAAGGCACTGAGTGTTCATCAAAGAGAAAGTGGATAAAGGCTTTAGGCTTTGTGGTCTGTCTGGTTCAGCGGAAGCCATGCAGTGATGACATTGGTGGATATAATGGCAGGGTAAAACCATAAAGATACATTCTTTTAAAAAATTTAAATAATTTCAGAAAGATGTTTGGGTTTGGGCTGTTTTTAAAACAGTTTCTTATTTTATTTTTTTTTAATCCACCGAATTTTGCTCAGGAAACTGCTGAGTTCAGTGAAAGGAGATGACAGACCTGGCTTTGAAGCAGAGATATTGCTACTGAAAGTATGATTGTCACCACAAACAGTGTGCCATAAACACATCAAGGGTTAGGCAAAAAAAAAAAATCATTGGTTGAGGTTAAACCTTAGACTTAACCATGGCAAAGAAAAAAAGTGGATTTAAAGTTGATACTTTTACACTAGAAGCTGGTAAGTATTTAAAGCTCTATTAAGTAACAGTGCTTAACTATTGCAGGGGTTTATTTTTTTGTTTTTTGTCAAGTCCAACTCCAGCAAAACTTCAGAGGTATCATTTTTATACTCTTGTAAAGGCAGTGGGAGGATAAGAACTTTAATCACATTTAGCCAGAACTCTGCAATGGGGCTTTAGAGGAATGTTACATTATTTTCTCTGCTTCCCATGGTGTTTTCTACCAGAAGGGTTAAGTATGTAATTTTTTTCTGCTCCATCCTTCTCAGATCAGCAGAGATCTGAAACAGAACCTCCAGTTACATCAGTGAGACTACAGTTTGTCTCAAGGTCCTCTTAGAGTGCCATGTGAACTTGCATCCCTTGCTGCACATAAACCATTTCTGCTGATTGAACTTACAGGCATGTCAGTCGAAGAAAACATAGGTACTGACTGCTGCTGGAGACTAAAAAAACCCCAAAGTACACCAGTTATGCCTTTTGCAAAGGAAATGTGTTGGCCAGAGAATAAGCTGCATTCCCAGTAGGATCTTTGAAACTGATACAAAGCATTTCTAGAAATTATGCATGTTTCTTTCGATGGCAATTCAATGCATTTCTCTCTCTCTCTCCCCCACCTGCCCGAATCTTTAGCTTCAGTTTGCCAGAGTGGCTGAGAACAGTGGCTGACACCCTTCCCCAGACATATAAATGTAAGGAAAACTCCAAGGCCTGATTGTATCTGTCATTTGTACCAACAGTTGTGGGCTGCGAAGGCTGAAAACAATCATCCCCCCTCCTGTGCCAGGGCCGCGCAGTTATTGTTGTTCCCACTGTTTTGTCCTGCGGCGGTGACCCCGGGATCCCCGGCACGGAGCGTGGAGAGACTGGGAGCAAAACCCAGGGCAAACCGTGAACCGCTTCCAAAGGGGTTCAGTAGATAAACAAGAGGGGGATGACATTTGTTGTTTCCATTTTGCAGTCAGAGAAGCAAGAGCTGGGTCAGTGACACCAAAGGAAGCCAGAAAACCTCTGGCTTGTAGGTCCCAGCCGGCTCCTTTGGCCAAAGGTATTGCTAGTTTCTCCCAAAGCATCTCCTGCCTCTCCAATGGATGGCTTCTGTTCCCAGTTAGCACCTCCCAAGGCCTCAGGCCTGGTGGGTAAAGATTGCAAAGTCACAAAATCATGGAATCATAGAATAGTAGAATGACAGAATCATAGCATCACAGAATCACAGCATCACAGAATCACAGAATGGTTTGGTTTGGAAAGGATCTTAAAGATCATTTAATTCCACCCCTCTGCCATGGACAGGGACACCTTCCACTATCCCAGGTTGCTCAGAGCCCCATCCAGCCTGGCCTTGGACACTGCCAGGGATGGGGCAGCCACAGCTGCTCTGGGCAACCTGTGCCAGGGCCTCACCACCCTCACAGGGAAGAATTTCTTCCTCATACCCAATCTAAAGCCACTCTGTCAGTGTGAAGCCATTCCCCCTTGTCCTGTCACTGCAGGCCCTTGTCAAGAGTCTTTCTCCATCTTTCCTGTGGGCTCCCTTCAGGTACTGGAAAGCCACAATGAGGTCACCCCAAAGCCTTCTCTTCTCCAGGCTGAACAATCCCAATTCCCTCAGCCTCTCCTTACAGCAGAGCTGCTCCATCCCTCTGACCAGCTTGGTCTCCCTCCCCTGGACTTGCTCCAGAATCCATGCTTTGTACTCCTTCCCTTGTTCATGACTGCATTCTCCATGGCCAGGGTGGGAGCATTTCTCCCTTGCCCCATGACCACTCACATCTATGCCTCCATCTCTACTCTGGTCTCATTTTTCCACGTATAAGCTGTACCTTTCCCCTTTATCTCATTTTCTTCTCTGCTCTTTTCAACTTTCTGCCTTGTGTGTATCTGATACTTTTATTAGTCTCTTGTATTTTCTATTTCTGATCTATATGCAGTTTAATTCCTATCATGACTATTTGGGTCCTATAAAAAGTAAAGTTTATTGTTGGGACTGATCCAAATCTGGAAGGAAAATGTCATTGCTTTTTTTTTCTCCCGATCAAAATTTGAGGTTTCACATTCAGCTCTCTGAATGGGTGAGGGTTTTGCTATTTTCAGAAACATTTCATTCAAAATCTCCTATCCTGTTGTCAAACAAAATCTGAAATCGTGCTGAAAGTTTTCACTGAAGCTCTGAGTTCCAGCCAACTCTGTCCTATTGCTGCAGCTCTACAATAATGTCACTTTGTGGCCATGTCCTAATAAATAGCTTCCAGTATGGGGGGGGAAACAGCCTATTCTTATTAAAAGGATTGCTTACCCTGCAGAGTCCATCTCATACAATAATAAGACACCTAAAAGAAATCAGGAAGATGCCCCAGCTTCAAGAGACCCAAATTTTGAAGGGCGTTTCAAGTTTGTCAACAGAGAGAAAAGGCTTTTTGCAAGCAGAGTTTATTCTGCTTCCTGTCATGGCCAGCTTTGTACATTTAGCACAGGAAAACACTGATATGTCAACTTGAAAGACGAAGCAGGACTTCTAAAAGGTACTAACAGCAAAAGCAGCATGAGTTCAGAGTAGTTTCATAGCTCATACCATGGGTTAAACCTGTATTTTCTGTTGTATTCCTATCCTTGCTTCATGACACGGTGGCTGAGATGCCCAGAAAATGGTTGGGAAAACATTTCCCAGGACATGGCAAGATCACTTGGGGGTGTACCACAGTTGGCTCAGGAGGGTTTTGTTTCCTCCTGGCTGCACCTCCCTGAACTGTGTTGCAGCTCTCAATTCCATTGATCAGAAATGCACATCCCATGTGGCAGCGTACAGGATGCTGTTCCTGGTAGATATGAACACACAGGCATTGCACAGTGCATCATTTGAAGAAGTGTGTTTCTATGCCCCCTGTTTCCAAGCAGTCCAGAAGAAGTGAGGACCTTGCTTATATCTGGTGTAATACCACATTTACACCAGATATTAAGGTAAGGAGTGACAGGCATGTGAAGAATGATGCTCTCACTGCTTTTCCTTGTGGAAAAAAATATGTGTGTGATACTGCTTACCTACATAATGCTGAGGAGATCTGACCATAGCAGCAATGAAAGACCCAGCTCAGCACTTTTAAGCACACACTGAATTTCATGAAGGTCCTTAATTGTTTTCTGCTGGCTGGATTACTTTTTCAGACCTCTGGATCGCTCTGCCAAATGGAGGGACTCAAACCACACCACTGAGGTGTCCAGAACAGAGACAACAGGAGCACAGTCCCACTATTCCTGTGTATAGAGAAATGGCTGGAAGGGACACAAACCCAGTGGCTGTCATTGTCATGCGAGGCTCTCTCTGGGCACAGCAACATCCCGGCTCTGCATTCTGCACGCGGCTCTCGGGGCAGCTGCTCACAACAATGGGGCCTCTATTCCTTCTGGCCCAGGCAGGGAAACAGAAGCATGGTGAAAACATAAGCTGCTCAGACAAGATTAAATGCAGCCCATGTAGTGATGAATCCCACGAGAAGCATTTAGGTTTCCATTCTTTGGTCTGTGCTCTACTGCCTCGAGTAGATGCCTCTCTGGGACTCCAGAGCTCACCTCCACCTCTATCTCCATTTGTGTTTTCATCATCCCCAGGACAGACATGGAAATGCTGGAGTGCTATTTGAGCTCAGCTAGCAGAAATTCCTTAGTAAATCAGTGAGCAGATTTGCAGCTGCATGCAAAGACAACATTTCCACCATTACTATCGTGAAAGAAGTCTCCAGGACAGACCCCAGTACAGATCCCAGAGCTCTGCCAGTTCATACCATCTAACTATGCTTTCTTCTACATGAGGAGACAAAGATATTTTCACAAATAATCAGAGGGGCAGGAGGAAAAATTTCCACCAAGGTAGAAATTTCCAGAGTATTTAATATTCCAGCTTTTGTGCAGAAACAATTAACAAGAAAATACGTGTTGTATGTCTGATCCTGGAATATTCTGTCTCAAATCAGCACAGCATTGTGATTAACTGAATGGGTTGCACTGCATAGTCTGTCTTGTAACAGTTGGAAGAACAGTCTTTTCCCTTGATAATGCCTGAGTGTCAGGTTCAGGGAGCCGGTGTAGATTTGGTGGCCATGCCTTCTCCCCTGACTGAGATTAGCCACCATCTGGTAGTGCTTCAGAGAAGAACCTTTCCCCATTGTCACTTCCTTTGTCTGATGGTCTGTAACATCTGACCTCTGCTTCACAGGTCGTGGCCTTCACCTCCGTTCCTTCCAACAGGAGTAACGACAGCAGGGTTAAGTTTATATGATACCTCTGGTAAGTGCTACTTCTGAGCGCTGGGCTTTCGCAGCACTCCTCCTTTCTTTGATGCTAAAGTTTCTGTTTTGACCTCCGTGCAACATTAAATCAGTCTGCCCTATCTGCCACCAATCTGGCTCCTTGGTTGCAGGGCTCTGCACTCCTGTTCCTCTCTTCTGGCTCATGGTCTGTGGACAGCTTGTAAGGTGTGTGCCAGTTGTCTTTGCAAAGGTAAACATTTTTTTCCTTTTTCCATAATCAGAGCCTTAAATTCTCTCTCTCATTCAATTATATAGCTCTTATTCTTGTTCCTTGATGGAGTAAAAGGCCATCAACAATCAAAGCAAGAAACAATCTTGCCCCAAAGTGCTTCCTCTCGGATGTCAAACAGGAGACATTTTACATTTTTCTTTATTAAAGGACTGAATTCTATGGCAAGACTCCCATGAGCTGCTGTGAGAACAAGATTCCATGTTAAGTGATTTCCTTAAATTCATGGCAGAATGTTCTGGCAAGACAAGTATGGAGCCCTAAATTCCTGAATGTTGAATCTTGTGCCACACCACTAACAAGAAGAGCACTGAGGCTTCTTCCTTCGTCACTCTTCCTACCACTGTGGAATGTCTTCCCATTCTCATTCCCTAGACTGAGAGATTCAGGCTGACATGGAAATGAATTTAGATTCCACATAAATGACAAACTTGACAACCTTGGAAGTAAACATTTAGCCACACACAAGAGGCTTAGACAAGGAAACAGAAATACAAATGTTCCTTGCATGAACCTGCTGGTTCCTGGGCTTGGGATGGAAGCTCTCTCTGTATAATAGCAGTTTTACTTTCCCTGAACGTTCAGACACATGCTTTTGAAGAATTTGGACAAATGCTGGTGCTCTGCTCTCCTGGAAATCAGTGCAGGTCAGATACTTGATTACTTTTAGATCCCCTAACTGCCATGAGAGTGTCAAGAAGAGCTGCTGAATGCATGGGCAGGTTGGTGATGGAGCTGGTAGTATCCTGCGTGAGTCCCACTGCCAGTCCCTGCCACTTCCTGAGACCACAAACCAAAAGCAGCCTTTGGTTCACAAGCTCCGCAAGCACGTGGCTTCACAGCATGACCAGCAGCAAGGATGTGGTTGCACAGGGGAAGCTGAACAATCTGAAGCCCTTGCTCCAGGAAGAGGCAAGGAAGGATAGATGAGAGCAACCATCCCCAGGTCACCCTGGGAACAAGTCACAGGCCCAGCCAGACTTGCCTCAGTCCATGATGGAGCAGGGACCCTAGGGCATCCCTTCAGTACCTCTGTGTCTGATTGTGTCCCAGGGCACCTCTTCCCTGACTCTCCAAGGTGTGGTGTTTTCAGGCACACGCATATTTTGGTGTGCAGTTCCTGGCTGGGAAAGGCTGGAAACTCCTGAAGTAAATTCACCTCAATGATGCATTTGAGACATAGCGCCAGGCAGTGCCATCACTGTGATCAGGGGCTGCTGCAAATGCAATTTCATTTGTAGGTGCTTTTCAGGCTGGTTCCTCTGACACAGCCATGGAAGTGCCATACAGGCAATTTAGAAAGGGGTTATCACCACTACTATTTATCCAGAAAGGCCTGGAGTGACAGGACAAAGGGGAATGGCTCCAAACTGACAGAGAGTAGTAGACTGGGTATTAGGAAGAAGTTCCTCCTGTGAGGGTGGTGAGGTCCTGGCACAGGTTGCCCAGAGAAGCTGTGGCTGCCCCATCCCTGGCAGTGTCCAAGGCCAGGCTGGATGGGCCTCTGAGCAACCTGGGATAGTGGGAGGTGTCCCTGCCCATGGCAAGGGGTTGGAATGAGGTGATCTTTAAGGTCCCTTCCAGATCAAACTATTCTATAATTCTCTTGGAGTATCTTTTGCATCTCATTCCCCCCTCTCTAGGGGAGCTGGGCTGGAATGCTGCTCCCCCTTTGGCAGGGAGGGGTGAATCTCTTTCAGGCATCCTTTTATTTTGGAAAATACCTGCCAAATAATTACTGAAGCTGCTTTAAAAAAATTTAAAGTCTTAACATAAAACTTTTTCCAGTATTTCAATGGCCATGCAATTAAGTTTTGGGGGGAAAGAGAACAGAAAATAAAGACTATGATTCTGTCCTGGGTATTTTGAAAGAAGTCCACTAGGCCTCATCCCTGGCAGTGTTCAAGACCAGGCTGGATGGGGCTCTGAGCAACCTTTTCTAATGAAGGATGTCCCTGCCCACGGCAAGGGGGTTGAAACCGGGTGTCTAAGGTCTTTTCCCACCCAGGCCATTACCTTAATTCCAAGATGTTCCAAACTCTTCCAGCAGGCTCCGGGCGCAGCTGTTGGCGGTGCCGGCAGGGGCCGCGCGTGGGCCGCGGTGCCGGAGCCGATCCCCTTCCCCGCATCCCAGGGATGGCACTTGGCTACTGCTCTAGCAACAAAAAATAGCAACAGCCCGTGGCTGAGGCTTTTAAAAAGGCAAATTTTCTATGTTCTCTTTTCCATCGGGTTTTGCTCCTTCTCTTCCTCCACTTGCCTGTTGAAGCTTGAGCTGCTGGGATGGATTCTCCTCCGCAACCACCCTCTCTGTTTGGCAGAAGATGCCGGCATAAAATACCTTGCCTTTCCTGGAGGGCTCCTCTCTGGACTAGGAGCACCTCAACTGAGAGTGAAGCCCGTGTTTTACGGCTTCTTTAACCTGATGTCTCAGAGTAATGGCCAACACAGACGTGCAGAACTGCTGGAGCTGTGTACAGGTAACACAAGGCAGGCAAAGATTTGCTTGTCGTCATTCCTAGGGGATACTCATTTAAGTATAATTATGTACATTGTACTCGAGATGCTTCCCCCCCACACCCCAAGATGGGAAAATGAGACATTTTCTCTGCACATCCAAGGAGGGCACAAGATGTGGTTCTTGGACTCGATGGTCCTGATGAGTCCCTTCCAACTCAGCATATTTTATGATTCTAAGAACCTGGAAAATCTAGGGAAGGATATTCCAGGGCATCTCATTTTGGATTTGGTATTGACTGTAGCACTCAGAAGTTAACCACACAGCTAATAAAAGAATGTGCAGTAATTCATTTTTAATGATCGTTTCCTGGGTGTGGCAAGTGGTTTTGTCGCTTTAAATTCTTATGCAAATAAAATCAGGCTAATCTTCTTAAATAGGTAGCTGTAGCTGTGTCAGCCTATTCGAGCTGGCAGGAGTGCTGCATAATACTTGGAATTCTCTGAATTGTTCATGTCAGTGGGATATCAACTATCAGCACAACAATAATGATAATAGGCATGTGTTTGCTTGCATAGAAGTTATTGCATAATTAAAGCCCTCATTAAGGGTTTTCAGTCCCTCAGAAGAATGCCCCTAACTTTCTGGTTGTTTTCATCCTATTAATACCAACATCACACAAGCCACTCCCCAGGCAACTTGTTGTTTTAATCACTGGTTAGTTGGGAAATTCAGATGCAGCAACATATCTGAAATTAATTAACAGTGCAATTATGGCCAAAGTGCTTTGATTAAAAGGGAGGAGTGTCTGATTATGAGACTGCCATCTCTCCAAAGTGATGCCCTCGCATTCTGGCTTTCTTGGATGGTGCGACCATGCCCCTAATCTGATTCCAGTCATCCCACATAAGTGGTATGGGAACAGTAATTGTTGTATGTAAACCTTACATACATATATGTAACAATGTTACATATAACATTGTTATATGTAAAATACTACCTTGTAGTACTTTCAATTCCACTAAATAAAGTAAACAGTATCAACACTGGCCCACTCCAACAACACAGGAAACCAAATGACAGTGCTGTGCCACCCAGGAAAGGTCACCCACATCCACAACTCCAGGGCATCGCAATCATAAGCATCCTGCAGGCTGACAAGTTCCAGGGAGCATCTGTATCCCAGTACTCATCATAAGGTGCTCCATCACCCAAAACAATCTGAAAACCTGCTGCACCACAGGGAAAGAACCAGAGAGTTCTAGCATGCCCAGATTTCCAAATTGCACACTTACAGGGATTCTATTAGGTGGAGATGCCCACACCACAGGGCAATCTAAAGGATGCTGAGAGCCCTGAGGATGTCGTGTGCTGGGGTCTCTGGACAGGGGCCCAAAGTGGCTGCAGTCACTCTCTGAGGCAGGCCTGAGATCTGCAGGGTTGGATCTACAATTCCACCTGTGGACCTAAAGCCTGGGTCATTAGCATTTCTTAAGATGGCAGTAGATAATCTAGGAAGCCAACCACAACCCACACTGTGAAGCAAGGGAGAGAAAACAACACAGTTGTCCCTGCCAATGTGACCTAGGGCAAAATTCCTTCCTGACCCTAGATCTGGCGATTGGTTTAACCCAAGTATGTGAGCCACACCTGCCCACAGGTACATGAGAAATTTTCCAATACCACTACAAGCATAAGCATGCTTGTCCAGCCTCCTTCTTTTTTCAGCGGTGCGGGTACTTCAAAAGTGAAATTAAACTTTACGGTGTGGGTGATAAATCATAGGAGCTGTGAAGACTGTTTCTTCCTAGTCCTCAGGCAGCCAGCAGAGCATGAAGTCTGTGACTGACTCGAGAGACAGTACAGAAAATGGCATCTGAGTCACCTTCAAACTCCTTTTGCTCGTTCATTTGAGAATAACAACACATCAACCCCAGCATCAGCTTTGTAGGTGAAATAAACTCCAATGGAACAAAATCCTCAGAAGAGTCTTCAGCACAAATACTTCCGGTAAAAAATACCAGCTTACCTGTGCTTTTACCCCTCATGCTGTGGAATGGTAGGCAGCTCCCTTTTTTCCTCTGAAATTAGAATGGGTCTATGGATTTTAGCACAAAACAGTGCAAAGCAGACAAGGCAATCACAGCACTTTGTGAAAATTGGAAGGTCTGTGTTCTGCATTTTAACCCTGTCAAGCTGTATTAAAAATAAAAGAAAACTGGCTACACCTTTGTTTTTAAACTCCTATTCTGACAGCCTAAGATAAGGTCAGGGCTGGAAGTAAGAGCAAGGCTGGGGAAAGAATTATGGTTAAGGATAAACACACCCAGGACTTCAGAAGTGAGGCAAAATGAGCATGTGCAGTTCTTCTTAGGTTATCCTGAATCCTGGTAATCCTGAATACACAAAAGAGTGGCCAGCAAATAGAAATTGGATCATATTATTTATGAAGCCATAATTTTCACGTCTTGCAAACCTGGTTGTGTGTTACAACAATAGGCAGGAAAATCATAACCTGATCAGTGCAAGGTGGGCTGGGGAGCAGCTTCACTCTGATTGTTACAAGCAAGGTGTGAGGTGTTTGGCCTCACTTCCACCCTGGGCATGGACTTGCTGCAGGAACTCCGTCAAATCCCTCGTCCAGGCTTCTGCTTCCCCCTCACCTTTGGTCTGGTGTTATTTAGTCTGAAACATGCCTGGGAACAGGCACGTTTTTCAACACAGTGTTTTCTTCAGTGCCTGGCATGACAGAGGCTGATTTCACAAGACTTTCCATCCTACAGAAAAGAGACAAAAGCTGCACTAAAAGAATGTTGTTTACACTGTGATTATCTGTAACACTGTGGTCCAGCAGTAAAAAAAAAAAAAAATGTCGAACTCATGTGCCAGGCAAGAAAGGGGACGGACTCTGCATCATCTAAGAAAATGTTAAATCCCCTGCCCTCCCTTTATCCCATTTCCATGGCTTGGACAATCAGGACATGTAATTTCCTCACTTTTAGACACATGGCTGTGCCAGTTCAGCAAGGCTGGTTTTGCACCTGTTTCCCTTGGATTTATTTAGAGGTAAAATCCTACAAGAACTGTTATGTCAGAATCCCCCTACTCATTAACCTGGCCAGGGAAGAGTTTTCACCCAGAATACCTAGGACTGCAATATGCATCCGTAGGGCTTTGTCTTCAGGCCTGTGCTCAGTGTCAGCAGATATTCCCAAAGGAACACTGGTCTGAAGTGACATTTCATGGGGGGCCTCAAGTGCCCATGTCCACTGGTATTGTGAGGGTTTTCCTGACAATGACAGGGAAAGAGCAAAAGGATTTTTAAAGCGATTTCAGCAGCTAAATCTATCTGCAGTTTCTTAGGAGACAACAGGTTTTCCCATGTCAAAATTTGCCTTAGGTACATTTCAAAGGTCCACCATAACAGAGGACAGCACAGATAGGGTCATCATTGCTCCATCCTTTAACCTCAGCAACAACACCACCAGAAGACAGACCCAGTGAGGTCAACAGATCCAGATTGGAGCTGACAGGGCTACTCTGTTGAAAGCAGTGGAGTTTATTTCCATGTAAGTGAGAGGGGAGTGTAAGGAGAGGAGAGTAAGAGAGTGTTTTGTCCGGTGGAGCTGAGGCACCACCACCACCACTCTTGTCTCCTGCTTTTTCTGCAGGACCACAGCTAACATTGCAGTGGCAACAGCTGAAACTGAACCCAAATACTTAGATTTGACAGCAGAATGAAACATGTCTGAAAGAAGGCTCCAGCAACTCAGTCCTTCAGGCACTGCAGGAGTAACAAGCCATCGAGGCAGTGCCTTAACATACCAAGATGTTTCTGAGATAATGCCTTCTGAGAAAGAGATCAAATGAGAATCTGTTTTGCACGGCTGTGTTTTGCCCCACTGCCTCCAGAATTGTGCAGCTCTTTCTTCTTTGTTTTTGCTCCAGATTGTACCAAGAATGTCTCGCATCAGGTGCTTCTTAGAAGCCCTTTCAACAGGAGCAGGATAATTGAGGCATCAAATTGCATCCTGTGGGAGTTCCAGGATTAGGCCATAGAGCAGGTCATGTTATATGTTCGAAAGGACAAAGAGCATTTTATGTTTTGTCTGTTCATTTAGCTATGAAATGGTGAATTTTGAAATACCTATTATTTGCCTTAATCTTATTCTCCTAGACTGCCACACTCCAAGTGGTTTTTGCTAGGGTGGTATATTATACTCATCATCTCCTGATGCAACAAATCGAATCACAGAGTGGTTTGGGTTGGAGGGGACCTCAAAAATCATCTTTTTCCAACCTCCTGCCATGGGCAGGGACACCTTCCACTAGACCAGGTTGTTCAGAGCCCCATCCAACCACTGCCTTGGACATTTGCATGGGAGCAGGAACCTGGCATGAGGGACTAAACATCAAGGATTCAGTATCTGGCCTTTTCAAATTCTAGACCTGAATACTCAGTGGGTTGGCTCTGGACTTCACTCTTTCCTTTGCACACAATTCAAAGCAGGAAAACCATGATCCCTTTGGACCACTAAAGGACTGCCCTGGAGAATTTCTCTTTTCCTCTTGTGCAGCAAGTTAGGCTTCTGCCTTTTACCCTGCCAGACCAGAGACTGGTGGATAGTTATGGTAATTTTTGTGGCTGGTGGAATATCCTGTGGAAGAATTCTTGTACTGTTGCTATTATTTATTATTTGCTGAGTGTTGGCATCATGCTTCCATGCTGAAAAGGAGACTATAGGCAGGGAAACTTTTTTATCTGCATGTGCACATGTACATGAATATGCCCTCACTTCTGCCCCTTGATCCTTCTGGACTTGGGAACCACAGCCTGAAAGCTCTGGGGCAGCTCCCTTTAAACTCAAACTGGAATCCAATATGAGCATGAAAAATACAAGCTGCACATTAGCCTCTATTGTTTATTTTGATATTGAGGAACATTTATCTTAGCCTTTCCCTAAACATCCTCAGCAGTCTTCCGCTGAAGTGGGAAGAGTAGCACAAGGAATACCACAAATACCAAGGTAATGTTATCTGTTTTTTCTACAGCAAACTTGGCGGATTTTGAAAGGATACCCACTGTGGCAAATTCAAGGCTTCAATAACACCTTTTGATAATGAAAATAAGGAATGTCATATCAATAATGAGGCCAGATTCTGTGTTTTGTGGTGGCCTTTTCAGACTGAGGCAGAAAAGGATCCATTCAGCTTTGCAGCAATGGAGTGTGGAGAGAAGCTCAGGGATGTGCCCTCCCCTAAAGCATCTGGAACAAGGGACTCACCAGGGAGATACGGAGATGTGCTGGGAACACGTAGCTCCAGCTGGTAAAACAGCATGGAAGGCTGGGTCAAACTGGCTAGGGAGGTATCAATAAGTGTTCAAGGACAGGTTGGATGGGACTCTGAGCAACCGGGGATAGTGGAAGGGGTCCCTGTCCATGGCAGGGAGTTAGAATGAGATGATCTTTAAGGATCCTTCCAACCCAAACTATTCTATGATTTATGAGTAATATTTTCTTTTTGCATCTCTTTGCACCTCAACCGACCCAATAATTTCCAACTGAACCATACCTGGACAGCGGGCTGTATGGAAAATCTGGCCATTGAACTGGTAATTAAAGAATTCAGAGAACTTTTAACTTTGATCATTCTGCCATTTACTGTCATGATAGTACTGTTTGTGAACACTTGCTCCCTCCTCTTTGGGCAAACAGATGCATATGGAGCACGTTATCAAAACACAGCCAATTTAGGCCAGAAGACTGACGAAAAGGATGATGATGATGATGATGATGAGACATATTTGCCTGCTGAGTAGCATCAGTGTTTAAAGATGCTGTATTTGAAGTACTGAGGATTTTAACATTTAAAACCCTAGATCCCTAACGTGGATGGTCATGCCACATGCTCTAGCAAATTTTTCTCTCCCTGAATGTGCAATGTAGACAGCTCTGAGGAAGAAATCTCTATCTCTGTTCCCTTTTGTAGGACTTTGTATCCATGCTGGAAGTAGGCTTTATTTGTGTTGGCCAGAGATAAAGCAGTCCCTTTGCATCCATGGGTGTGTTTGTTTTCACCTCTACCTATGCACGGGTATCACAGCGAATGTTTCCAAACAGCAGATTAATCAGAAAGCACGAGGTGCAGCTGCAGCCAGACTGTGGTTTCTTCTTTCTCTCTTTGAGGCAGAGAGCATTTGTAACCACTTTCCTGTCTTCACAGAGCTGCTGATGATCGCATCTTCTTGGAATTTGCTGCTTGTGCTGGCGCACAGCGACAGCAGAACCACGGCGGCCGCCGGGGGCTCGCTGATTGTCTCTCTTCTCCTGGGGCTTGCCGCGGTCACTCCAGTTCCTACTTCCAGGGAAGGGGAGCCCGGAGGGGGGAGTGTGCGATCTGGCTCCAACTAAACTCACGGAGGAGAGCAAAGTCGGGGTGGAAGGAAATGGAAGTGAAGAGGGATTAACTCCACTGGAGGAGGTGAAACCCCACAACCTGCAGTGGCAGCTGATGGGCGACAGGGTGGGTGTAGGACATTTGGTCGTTACCTCTCCACATCAAAGCTCCTGAGGAAAAAACCACAGCATTCTGGGAAAAGGGAGGGCAATTCACCAGTGTGACAGTGCCTCTCCTAGGGAGAGCCGGCACTTCTAACAAAAGGCAGCTGATCAGGGCATGAGGGACTGAATGCAGCTTAGGGAAGATGTCCTGGTGTTGAACTTCTGATGAAATCTTTGTGTGGCCTCAGAGGTCCATGCCCCTCTGACCTCTCCCTGCGCAGGGGTTGATCATGGGCTCAGACAGAAGCAGCAGCAGCAGCAGAATACTCATGTAAAGTTTGCCTCTTGCCATCAGCACACTGGGTCGGGTCTCAGCTGGGATGAGTCCTCCTCTCCTGGTGGGAGACCTTTCGCATTTCTCCAGTTGAAGATTTAGCTCACCTCCTGTGGTATCCATTCAGTAAAACCACCTAGCCAATATTTGGAAAAGAATACTCTGAGGAGTTTCCCCTTTTTTGATGAAATCTCTCTGCCTATAATCTGTCTACCTATCTCGCTGATCTTGCCTGCTGGGATGTATCTCTCTATCACTCCATTTAAAGCTGGAAGCTGGTCATCCCTGGTCATCTTTTTTTTTTTTTTTCCCTTATTGCCTTTTTTCCCTGCCCAGTTTACTTACATCCAGTCAGGAACATGTGTGCTTGCCCTAGTGCTGCTCCCTGTTGGGAAGCTGCTGGTGGGTGCTGGTGCTGCTGGGTGGGATACTCAGAGCAGAAATGAGGAGGTTGGACCCTGTGCACCACCTTTTGCAGCTCCTCCTGCCCAGGCTGCCTGTGTGACCTCCTTGTGGGCTCTGCCATGACTTGTGCAGCCCACGGTCTCTGAAGAGCAGCAGCTTGAGGGAGGGAAGTGACTGCTCAGTTTTGCCCAGGCCTGCTCAGGCTTTAAAGTATGTTTTGCTTGTTTGCAGCCTATTTAAGCACACACAGCAGGGTGGGTGCCAGTCTCCTGTGCTGATCTATCAGCTGTTTTGGCCTGATGCTTCCAGGGAGGGAGTGCTGGAAATGATGTAGATCTTCCCATCTTTCTGGCTGACGACATCTCCTCCCCTGTGCCAGCGTCCTTGCTTGAAAAGCTGTATGGGTGTCAGATCTGGGACCCAATCCATTGACAGATAAACCCGGGATAGTAAATTATTTGTTTTCAGCCAGGTTAGCTCCCCCATTCCCCTGACCCTGTCACAGCCTGAGATCCCATAGAGCTACAGCACAGTGGACACAAGCAGCCAGAGCAAAGGAAAGAAGGAGTGCCATCACTTTTAATGGCCTCCCCGCTAAAAGTCATTTTATCTCAGCTGAGAAAACCACATCCTTGCTATTGCCTTCATTCTGAATGTCCTGAGTCCTGAATCCTGCTCCCACTTTCTATGCAGTCCCATCTGTCCTCTCCTATCCAGCTGTGCTAGACACATCACTCTCCCCCAGGTCTGATCTTCTGCCTCCTCACCTCAGACCTTCTGATGTGCAGTTCTCAGCCTTTCCCCAGTGAATTGCTCCCTGATGGTTGATTATCACCATGGATGACACAATTAATTGAAGCTGCACTGGC
The DNA here is from genome assembly GCA_013399945.1 of Ploceus nigricollis. Taxonomy (NCBI): domain Eukaryota; kingdom Metazoa; phylum Chordata; class Aves; order Passeriformes; family Ploceidae; genus Ploceus; species Ploceus nigricollis. Next base: position 40,519 of record VXBC01009716.1, read on the forward strand.
CAAATCTTCTACCAAAACCATCCCCATGCTTTCAGAACAAGAGAATACTTGGTCCTACTGCACCAAGCAGGAGGACAGTATGAGCAATTAATGTCAAGAAACAAAACAGGAGAGTAAGATTAAAAAAACTGATCCAAACCCCAGGATATTGGGCTGAACACAGACCTGTTGCAAAAACAGTGTCTGTGTTTCCATCAAAATCCAGGAATGACATATATTGCTGAGAAGGACAATGGGGAAATCAAGATGTAGCCCTAAACAGCACTTGGGAATTCCCTCCTGGAGGAAAAGGGGAGGCAGAACTAGGGGAAAAATGATTCTCATGCTTCAAGAATTTTTTTCTGGATTCCTTGGGGCGTGTCAGGCTCACAGCATGCCAGCAGCTGGAAAGTGCACACTCTGAGTGCTCTCCTTTGCCATAACCTCCCACTGCTAATTGGACAAATAAAGGACCTTCACTTCATCTGACTTACTCTGTAATGCTATTGGAGTATCCCTATTGAATTGTAAGGCTCTCAGCCTGGGGAAAAAGGGTGTTGTCCACTAGATCAAAACACTGGGATTTCTTATAGAGGAGTACCTTTAGGTCTTGAGAACAGGAATGACTGAAGGAGGAATTCACTGTTCTTCCTCTTTTTATTCCATTTCAGCCTTAATTCAGAATGATGGCAATGCGTCTGCCTGACTTAGGCGCAGAGCCTAAGTCTGGATACCCACAGAAAATCCTCAAATTGGCTGCCTGCTGGCACTGGAAAACTTGAGAGTTTTGTTAGTACACATGATCTCTAGCACAAGCAGCAAAAGCAAATTGAAAAAAAACCCCACAACCAAAACCACATTTAGTTCAAGAGCTAAACAGATAAATAAAGAACAGATTAAAAGTAAAAACTATGCCAGGTCGAAATATCAGACAGATCTATGTCCTTTGCACATCAAAGACTGCAATACCCTGAAAGGCAACAGCCACTCCAATTCTATTTAACCTCAGTAGTGAGGAGAGGAATTCAGGTGTGACTCATGCAGGTGAGTTAAACCACAAACCAAGAGCTGTTCCACATTTGGAATAAAGTGATTAGTAAAGACCCAAGTGCTGGAGGAAGGGCACACAGACTCCACAGGGGTTTCAGAGGTGGGTGCTGGTTCTTTCTGAAGTCCATAATCACTTGGAGCAGTGACAAGAGCCTGGGAGCACTGAACAGCTTCCTGATTGCATTCTTGAATCCTCCTAAAAAGACTTGCCTCCTCAGGATTGCTCTAATCTATAGCCAGAGCACAGGAGGCAGAGCTAAAGGATGCTAAAGGATGCTCAGGACAGATAAAGGGAGGAATTTTAGTTCAGGAATTTATAAACAGAGAGCTGAGAAACAGTTAAGCATCAAGCAGAATCAGACTGAGCTCCTCCACAACTGCCTGCATGTGAGCAGGAGGCTCTCAGGGTCACCACTCTCATTAGGGGGTGCTTGGTACCCTCTGTGTCTGTTCCTGTGTCCGTCCTTCCACGTACACCTTCCAGTTTAAGGAAGAGAGAGACCTCATGCTAACATAAGCTCAATCCCACCAGACCACGGCACTCCTGCCAACCCCAGCACCAACACTGCGAGAGGGACCAGGGAAATGACCAGGCAGCAGAACGTGGGGCTGTGGTGTGCCAAAGTGACACTGCTGGGGTGTGTAATGAGCTGCACATGTGTTGTCTGCTTTGTGTGTTTGTGTGAGTGGACATGAGCCTTCATGGTTTTGAAAGACTTTTTCTGCTTTGGCCAGCATGGGAAGGCTGCCTCCCTCTGCTCACCACAGCCTCTCCCTCCTCCCTGGCTGCTGCAAACATTTCAGCTGCATCCATCGAACCCATGCGAATATTAAAGCTGTTAAATTGATGGGCTGAGTAAATAGGATTAGCTCTGTGTGCCCAAGGGGGGAGGCCGCTGCTTGCACAGACTGATAGGGAGACAGGGGGGAAGGCTGAAGAGGAGAGGGTTGCTTTCAAGCCGACAAGAATATGCTATCTGGGAGGTACACGGATAGCTTCCAATCTGCCCCTGATTGGATTAGACATGCTCCTAAATGTGAAGTGCCTATACAAGTCTGGGGCTTAGCTGGTGCCGGGCTGCTGAGAACCTGCCGAGGTGCTCCCCAAGGATTGCTGCCACCCCGGCGGGCCCTGGAGACGTCTGACTGTCAGGGGGCAGAAAGCCCCTGCTGCTGGGCCCTGTCTCGCCCACCGTCCCAGGCGTCGGATCTTTAACCCGCTCCCGTGAAAGCTGAGATCCTTTGCCTCCATCTGTTCACATGCGATGGCTTTACAATTCCCCTCTAACCTACCAAAGGGAAGCGTGAAGTGATCTCTCGCTGCCTGGTGGAAGGAAATCTCTCCCTCCCGCCATCTCCCCCTCCTCTTTTTTCTCTTCCAGATGAAGAATTTGAATGTCTTCATGGTCTGTTTAAAATATAAAGTGAGTTCTTGACACATTTTTTGAAGCTGTGCTTGTCTGGGCATTGATTATTGTCACTAACAGCGATGTGAGCCAAATGCTTTCCTTTTTCCCCAAGCTTTGATAATATTTCCAAAAACTTTGGCTGCTTTTTTGCAAAGTTCGTTCCAGAAACAAAATACTAATAAAGAAGTTTACACCTAGCCTGTTATGCAAGATAGCAGGGAATGGCAGTGGCTTAGTTAGACCTTTCTTAGGTTTATAGAAGAATAGCTCTAAATATTTTTAATTGGAACAGAAAAAATCGAGCAAAAATATTGTAGATGCTGAACAGAGGAAAACTGTACAACTATGATAACTGTGGTTTATTCCATGAATATTATCCTTTACTTATTTTCTAGTCACAGGGAAAATATTGAGGAGGGAAATCTTTGTTTAACATCTATTTTGATAGTAGTTAGGCAGCACTCTGATGTCCATGTGCTCACTCTAAATTAAACACTGTCCTTGTTTTGGAAACAGATGCTTGACCTGATATTCTATAGAGGTAAAAGTTATATATCTTTATTTTCTCTTTTCCCTATTTTTGTTTATTCTGGCTGGAAATAATAGTAACTCACTTGCAAGGTCTAAGCTGCAACAATAATTTAGATTAATAGAAATAGCTGAGAAAAATACAGGAAGGACCATGAGCTCTGTAGCCTGATGCAAAAATTATTCCTGTTTTAGCCAGGGAGATAAAAAGGAAAAAGGAAGTGATTTCACTTCAAGAAGTGAGTTGTGGAGCCAGAATTCAGGTCCTGGTGCTGGTACTGACTCCTAACCTGCTGCTCTTGTTACTTATCCTGGTAAAGGCAGGTAAACGTGTGAGGCAGGAATAGAGCAATGGGAACATCCAGAATGGAATTGCAGTACTTATCTCTGCAGGAAAGGTCTAGGCTTCCTTATCATCACCCAAAAGCTGACTGAGAAATACATCTAGGCTTCAGGAAGACATTTGTGTCAGAATACCCAGCTATGAATACAGCTGTGATACACCACATAGATACTCTTAGTAAATGAGGTCATAAATAGAATGCAAGAACATCCATTGGTGTTAGACACCCTGTTTTCCCCCAGCCCAGCCCAAATGAACACCTGAGAACATGAATTATCTCCCCATTAATTTAGGAGTTGTGGTGACGACATTTGGTTGTGCTGTTTTGCCATTATGCTTGTGGGTATCTTGAGTGGGCCTGATTGCATTACCTTGTGTTGGAAATTGAATTGCTGTGCCCTTGAACTACTGTGTAAATCAAAATTTCTGTCTAGCAGGCAATGGCATCCTTCACCTTCCTCTGGAATAACTGGATATTAACATACACTCTTCATAGGAGATGAAATTCCCCTTCTTTCCCATATTTGTATCAGGTTTAATTTTAACTGATAAGTTAATACAAGTGAATGCAGCAAATTGATGCTTTCTGTGTAAATATGTGTTCCTCATCACCATCCCCCCGCTCCCTGGCCAGCATCAGTCTTGGCCAGACCTCTGTGTGGATGTGGCTGTTCCTCTGTGCCCATCCATCCTTCCTTCCTTATCTGTGTCACTCCCCTCAGTCCCTCCCCCTGCAACAGCCATATCACTCGACAGCAGGCAGAGGTGCATGTCTGCTCAATGGGATGTTTGCTTACCTCCACCTCCGTGTGTTCCTGACACCATCTAACTTTAAGGCTCCCTGCTGAAACCACTGAATGCTCTGCTAGTTCCAAATCAACCTTCTGACTCCACCCAGCTTCTTCTGTTTTAGCAGTATTCCCATTTATTTGCTTGAATAGCACCAAAAGGACCTTGAAGTTCCCCTGAGTTGACTCCGTTTTTCTTCCTTTTCTGGCCTCATTAAAGCTGTTCTTGATTTTATCACTTCTTCCTGCACTCCTGCACTTGAATGTTGTGTAATTATATCAGATAACCTATTCAAACAAAGGAAGGGGAAATTAGAGATGGAAACGCTTCTTTAGATTGAGGAGACAAGTCCCACTCCCTTGGGAAGAGGGCAGGAAAGGACCATGCACTCCTCACTCACCCAAGTGACATGGGGTTCATGTCTCCCTTGAGATCCAGCTACACTTTCAGACCTCACTGCTAGGAAGAATTTCCTGATCCTTTCCTTAACAGTTCCACTGTTTAATTCCTTGGCCCACACCTAGTTTTGCCCTTCACCACTCAAAATAGTTTCTAAAAGATTCATTTTTCACATTTTGTAGTTAAGAAAATTGACACTGAGTAGGGTTAAATGATGGCTGTAGACCCACAGTACTTGAGACAGATAGGGATCTCTTGGACACTTAAATTTGCTCATTGAAATCCCAGAAAACATGTCCTAAAATTCATTCCCAAAACTCACCAAGCACCACCTTAATTAAACATCTTAATTAGCCTTTCTGCCCCCATGCCTTTAGTGTGGCTGAGCCCCAAACTAGCTCATATGCAGCTGATATAGGGCTTGCCCTCTGCACAAAAGTCACTGGTTTGCTGAGCTGGGTTTCAGGTTTCCTGCCATGAATTTGGGGAGGTTTAGCATTTAAGCAGCCATGTCTGCTCTTTACTCAGCCACACTGAGGTGACATTAGGACATGGCACTGCTCTGCACCAGTTGGCTGCAAGGTCCAGCACAGCCTGGCTGAGCGCCCCCTGATTGTTGAGTCACCCTTGGCTTGCTTGTGTGGATCCCTGCCAGGGCCACCTGAACTGCTCCTGCTCTCCTGGCCAGGCACTGCTGCCTCCTGCTCCTCAGCGTTCACATTCCACACTGCTGCAAGCACGTGAACAATGCATGGCATCTCTCTTGGGTTGTTCCCACCCAGCCTCCCTCCTTTTACTGGAAATGAAAGTCTTTCCAGGAGGAAAGAATCCCTTGAGATCCAAGCTGAGGTTCCCTCAGCTGGCTGCTAAGAATAAAAGATCTGAGAGCTATTTCCATTCCTGGTTGCGCAACACAAAGCAAGTCACTTAACCTTTCCATGCCTTATTTTCCCTCTGGACAAACTGAGACGTAGTATCCCACATTTTTTGGGGAAATGCTGTGGTGTAATACCAGGGCAGGCCTTCAGATGCCTCTGAAGGCTGCAACTGATCCATACATAAACTGGCTGCCATCCTATGGGCTATGAAAGACCCACATGAGGGGTGGAGCAACTCTGCTGTGACGAAAGGCTGAGAGGATTGGGATTTTTCAGCCTGGATAGGACAAAGCTTTGGGGTGACTTTATTGTGGCCTTCAGTACCAAAAGGGAGCCTACAGGAAAGATGGAGAGAGACTATTGACAAGGGCCTAGAGAGACAGGACAAGGGGGAATGGCTTAATTCAAAGTAGGTTTACTTTAGATATAAAAAAGAAATTGTCCCCTGTGAGAGTGGTGAGGCCTTGGCACAGGTTGCCCAGAGAAGCTGTGGCTGCCCCATCCCTGGCAGTGTCCAAGGCCAGGCTGGACAGAACTCTGAGCAACCTGGGATAGTGGCAGGTGTCCCTGCCCATGGCAGGGGGTTGGAACTGGGCAATCTTTAAGGTTACTTCCAACTCAAACCGTTCTATGATTCTTTTGCCCTTATCACCCTGGAGTCTCTCAGCATTGAATGCTTTCCAAATTCCACCCTCCTGCTGAGTAGTTCGATTTCTGAGTATTTTCTCCCAGATGTTTGAGAATCTTTTTTTTGCCAAACAGTATTTCCAGTTCCCTCTGTACTGTCTGTCCATCCCCACTGTGCTGTTGTATAATATGCCAACATTTTGATCCTCTTACTCATGTCAGCTAGCAATTCCTTGCAGGAGTTTCAGCAGCTCAATCTGTCCCTCTATTACCATTCTGTACCATAAGAGCCTTGCAGTACTCTTTAATCCCCCCCACCTCTTTACAGATACAGATCAACAGCAGTCCAACTCTGACCTCTATCAGACTACTATACACTCTCAGAACTATCCCTTGCACAGCAACTTTTAGTTCCCTCTACATATCTGACTCCCCAGCTAGGCTGAATTTAGTTTTCACATTTCATTTCAAGCTCTGCATCTCCTGCATCTTTGTTCATTAATTAAGTGAACAGGCTTGGACAGGTTTATCTAAAAGGCTCAGACTTTGAAAATTGTCCTTCCATTATAAGTTTTACATTATTTTAAAGCTCACAGGTGAGGCTTTCTTTGGGATTTGTCAAAGGAGAAACAGGCCCACACAGAATTTTCTATAGCTAGCCAAAATGCAGAGGGGCTAGTTTTATGGGTACATATTATCACTGCAAGAGGCAGCGAGATAGAGAGAGTGTTCACAGAATCACAGAATCATTTAGGCTGGAAAAGATCTCCCAAGATCATTGAGTACAACATGTGACCAATCACCACTGTGTCAACCAGATCAGAGCTCTGAGTCTTGAAGACCTCCAGGGATGGTGACTCCACCACCACCCTGAGCAGCCTGTTCCAATGCTTTCACTGAAGAAATTTTTCCTGATATCCAGCCTGAGCCTTCCCTGATATAGCTTGAAACCATTTCCCCTTGTCCTGTCCCTTGTTCCCTGGGAGCAGAGCCCAATCCCCCTGGCTGCACCCTCCTGTCAGGGAATTGTGGAGAGCCAGAAGGTCCCCCCTGAGCCTCCTTTCGTCCAGGCTGAGCCCCCCCAGCTCCCTCAGCCACTCCTCATATGACTGACTCTCCAGACCTTTCCCTAGCTCCATTCCCTTCTCTGGACACCCTCCAGCCCCTTAATATCCTTGTCATGAGGGGCCCAGAACAGGCGACAGGATTTGAAATGTGGCCTCACCAGTGCCCACGGCAGGGGTACAGTCACTGCCCCGGCTCTGCTGGCCACACCATTGCTGATCCAGGCCAGTTGCCATTGACCTCTTGGCCACCTGTGCCCAGCTAGCTCATGTTCAGCTGCTGTTGTTGGGAACCCCCAAGTCACTTTCATCCGAGACAGAGTTCTAGGATGGCTAGCCATGGGATGGACAAGCTTGCAGTGCAACTGCACCTCCCCAGCAAATACACACATCCACGCTTTGTTCACTCCATGAGGAAGAAGCAAGACTGTGTTGCCATCCCAGAGGGTGCTCTGGGATATCAGCAGGACACAGCTGATTGCAGCTGGGTGTGATGGAAGCTCATGCTCAACCCTCTCGATAAGCCCTTCCATCCTGCAGGAGGTGTTTCTCCGCTACTCTGCCCCTGGACTGGAGGTACACAAAGCAGTGTCCGGCTGGCTGAGGTTGTGGCAGAGCTCAGGGGGCAGGGACGGTGCCGGTTCCTGCCGTTGGTGCGGATGCTGCAGGAGGCAGTGCCCGGCGGGACGGCACCCAGCAGAGGGCAGCGGTGCCCGCGCTACCGCAGCCGCCCGACCCGCGGCTTTCCCCCACACTAACTCCCCCCAAAACCACCCTGCATTGCCTCTAGGCTGGCAAAGAGCCCACACGTGTAAACCTGCTCTCCTTCCCTTTGCAGCTGTAATCTCGACCACCCAAGCATCGACATCTGCCAGCGCTTGCTGACCAACCAGCGGGGGTCATGGCTCCTGGTTGTTCAATCACATCATGGAATGGCCTGGTTTGGAAGGGACCTTAAAGATCATCTCATTCCAACCCCCTGCCATGGGCATGGACACCTTCCACTAGACTAAGTTGCTCAGAGCACCATCTAAACTGGTTTTAGTCCTCCTGTCACTTGAACAGCCATGTCTAAAAAAGCTTTGGGATGAAGGAAGATAACAGTGGGAGTACTTCCAAATGCCATCCCCCCCTTCTGGGAAAACTGGTTTTCTCAGGGAAAAAAATAAAACTGTGACCTAGTGGTTAATTTACATGCAGAGGAGTCAAGAGTCAATTTTAATGTGGTTTGAACTGGTTCATTCATATCTAATTAAAACAGTAAGGGGAGGAAGGCTCATTTTATGCTCAGTTAATCAAAAGACTGCAGTAGCTACTTCTTTTCCTCTGGGAATATTGATAACTGCTGGATTCAGCCCTCTGGAATTAGGGTGGTTAAACTATTCCTCTCCAAAATACGTGAAGCTTAAATCCACTTGAAGTCTTATTCCAACCCTGAAATACATCTGATCCCAGCCCTCAAACCCATCTCTGTTTTGATACATTACAGATGACTGGTCCTGTGCCTACAGGCTATTGCAGAATCACAGAATAGCCTGGGTTGGAAGGAACCTTAAAGCTTATCCAGTTCCCACCCCTGCCGTGGGCAGAGACATCTTCACCTATCCCAAGTTGCTCAGAGCCCAGTCCAACCTGGCTTTGGACACTTCCAGGGATGGGACAGCCACAGCTTCTCTGGCCAGCCTGTGCCAGGGCCTCACCACCCTCACAGGGAAGAATTTCTCCCTAATATCCAATTTACACCCACTCTCTATCAGTTTGAAATAGACATATTAATACATATCAATATTGGGATATTCAGAACTCAGCTAGAGAAGATCCTGAAATTCTTTTTTTTTAAGACAGAAATTAGCTTGGCTCTAAGTGGGGCTTAGGACTTCACAGATGTCTGTGGACCTCAATTATTCTGTCACCTTCTGAATTTATGTCTCAGATCCTGCTATTCATGTATATGTTGAATATTCCATGTGGGAAGGAGTTGGTGAGAAGGACCTTCAGCCCTTCCCACCCTTTCTGCCCAGTCTCCTCGGACTCACAGTGTAGCCAGGTAAGCACTGAAATCTATTTCCATGTTGAACAGCTCTGCATTTTGTGATCCTGTTCCAGGACAGGGAACTCAAGATGCTCCTTCATAAAACACTGGTATTTTGCTATTCTTATTCTCCTGGAGTTGGACTCAGTGATCCTTGTGAGTCCCTTCCAATTCAGGATATTCTATATTTCTGTGATTCTAGTTGGATGGGAACCATATGTCATGTTCTAAATGAGGATCTTGCAGTGTTTCTACAAACCTGCAAGGACCTGCCAGACAGGTCAGCAGTAATTTCCTACTGACAGAAGCAAAAGAAATCAAGATCTTAGGATCTTACAACAACCTGTAATTTCATATGAACTATAACATACAACAATAAATCCTTAATTATTGTTAAAATTTGTCTTCAGAAAGATGAAAATAAAAAAACTTTAGAGGTGCCCAACTTGTCTGTTTCTTCTAATGATACCATCTGGACTTATAAAGGGTATTTTCCTTCCCTATAAAACTGACCTCACTTATAAGGACAATCACATGCAAAGCAGCAGAAGTGATCAGTAGACCAAAGTAAACTGATTAACTGAACTGATGAAAAACGGGCTCTAAATTCCACTATATTTTCTTAAAAGCTGCTTCTCTCAGGCATATGCAAACAGCTTAGCAGAAATAGTTATAGAATCACAGGACCTCGTTCTGCTTTCCCATCAGAACAATTCTGAAGTAATTCCACTAAAGTGAGCAGAGTTACACTGATGTGAGATCACAGTCAGTCAGAAATGGAAAATTCCTAATAGCTTATCCAGTTCATAACCCTAGGGCTAGCATACAGTTATTCCTTGCACTAAAACCGCATTTAATTCTTCCAAATATGAATAGTGGGAAACGGTGCTTGGGAGGTGTTTTGGTCACTTAGTGGAGTTTCTTTAATTCCTCATCCAATTTCTCTTTTTGGGAAAATCCTTGTTTTTGACTAAAAGTCAAAACCTCAGCTACATTGCCCAATAAATGAAATATGGAACAAAATGGATATGCCACATTATAAGAGTGTAATTCTGGGTGCCTCATGAACCTGTCCTCCACCCTGTGCTGGTTGTGGATTCTCATTAGGCTGGTGACATATGGAGACTTTAGAGAACTTATTGTAAAGACAAAGCAACAGGCCAATACCAGACACATTGGGGTGTCACCACCAGGGCTCTCCAGCAGAATTCCTTGTGTGTAGCATTGGGTTAACACATGGCATAGCACCTATCCTTTTGTCAGAGGCATTTCTGCTTTCCAGTGAAATGTCTAAACATTCTGTAGCAGGAAGATCTTCCTCAGTGAATCCACTCTTCTGTGAGATCTGCTCTGTCTGAAACAGCTTTTCCTGCTGAAGAACAATTTCAATAGAAACATTTCAATCAGACCTCATGGTAAAGAGATTTCAAACAAAAAAGAAACTCTCTTTTTTATTATCTTTTTTTTATTCTGGTAATACCTAATTATATCTATTTGGTTGTTTTCAGGCACAAGGGCATTGCTAATGTGCCTGGCACAGGAACACTGAAGTTGGGCAATGTCCCTTTACTGTCTCCTTGCTTACTTAGCACCAGAGGTGTTTTCCAAGAGCCATTTCTATAGAGGCACCTGGGGCATCCCATGGTTGGTGCGCACTGCTTCCTGAATGTAAAGATGTCCATACCAGCTGCTCTGGAAAAAGCTGAGATGCTAAACAAGATTCCAAAAATAAGTTTCTATGAATGAACCATTTGTCTTCCACCTTTAAAAGCAAGAGTCTAAAATCAATCTGCTTGTGCAAGTCCTTGGTGAAGCGTGTGAGATAAATGTGACAGTAAATCACACAAGCCACTGAGCAGAGTCTGATACCACTTCCCTGTGAATGAAAAGCAGTAAGAAATCTCACAGCTGCTGTTCCTGCCCTTCAGCAACTTTTAATTTTTATTGATTGACACGACACCTACGCGCCACATCATCCACAAGAGGCATCAGGTCTGTTTCAGGAAAAGCAAATTATTTGGTATTGTCAACAGCTGGCAGAGGCCACCAGGAACTGCTTCTTCATTCATTTGTTTTTCTCAGACACCTATAAAGAGCTGTCATCACATATCAAACGAAGCAAGTTTTGGACAGCATGTGTGTCTCAATGCTGGCACACAGCCTCCATCGCTGGGAGGCATGAACAGAGGCATGTCAGCCATGGCAAATGAGCAAGGTGGGGACAAAGTGAGTCCTGGGGCAGTTTGGGGCACCTCAATATAAGAAAAATACAATGTTATTACAGAGTGTCCAAGAGAAGGCTGCGAAGATGCTGAAGGGTCTGGAGGTGAAGCCACACACGGAGCAGCTGAGGGCACTTGGTCTGTTCAGCTGGAGAAGAGCAGACTGAGGTCAGAGCTCACAGCAGTTCTGCAGCCTCCTCACCAGGGGAAGAGGAGGGGCAGGCCCTGATCTCAGCTCTGTGTGACCAGGGACAGGACCCAAGGGAACAGCTGGAGCTGTGTCAGGGGAGGGTTAGGGTGAGTATCAGGAAAAGGTTCTTCCCCAGAGGGTGTCGGGCACTGAACAGGCTGCCCAGGGAATGGTCACAGCCCCAGGGCTGCCAGAGCTCCAGGAGCGTTTGCACAGCGCTCTCAGGGATACACAGGGTGGGGCTGTTGGGGTGTCCTGTGCAGGGCCAGGGGTTGGACTTGGGAGTCCCTTCCAGTCATGGATATTCTGTGATTCCAAAGTGAGCTCAAGCACAAACTTTGCAGAGTTGGTTGCCTTCAAAAATCACTGTTGCTGTGGATGGAATAGCAAGAGGCCATGGTGAAGAGTTTGGACCTTCTGAGATCGGAGAAGCCATCTGTGCTGAAGGCTGTTGCCTCAGTGACACTAATACTTGCACTTCACTGTCAGCTGATGGTGTAAAAGGACTTTTCATTATTAAATCAATAGCTACCCCACTGTATTATTTGCCCTGAGATAAACTGGGCTGTGAGATGTGATGCTTTCTTTACCTGTGCAGATCCCTGATTAACAGTTGTGGAAGTACTGTGCATTTGTAAGCAGGATGACCAGGATATCCCTTGATATGCATAAAAGAGACATATGGAAAAAAAGTTTTGCAATGTGTGTGCAAGCCATTTTGGCCAAGGTTAAAGCCAAAAGGCCACATGAAATACTGCATATCCTTACTGATGTATTGTGCTGCAGTAGTGAAGAATGAAGTGTTTCACTGGGGTAACAGAGGGAGCTGGAGGTGAGTGAAATACATTTTCCACACTGGAATGTGGTCAAGATAGTGGGTAAATGCCACTGCTGCTGAGGAAGGACCACAGATGTTCCTGAAGAGATAGGTGGTTGGGAGTTTGGTTTCTCAGTTGTGTCCCAAACCCAGCAGCTGGAGCAGCACAGTACCCCTTAGCACCCCTTGACTCAGCCCTGACTCAGAGGGAAGAATTGTGCCCATTGAGTCACCAGCCCAGCCTCCTCCAGCTCTGCCTCCTTCTCCTGGTGATCCACTCAAGCCCAAACCTGCACAGCAGATGGGAGCTGACAGGGCTGAGCCCCGAGCAGGATGGGTGGCACAGAACAAAGCCTTGGCAGTGCCAACACGTCCAGATGACCCACAGGACAAAAGTGTTTAGGAGGTCTGCTGTGGGATTTATGGGATGGACACCATGCTCACCTCAAGGAGAGCTAACTCTGGATGTTCACTCTGCTCTCTGGGGCCTCCACAAACGTGGCCTGGGTGCTTTGGACAGATTGCTGAGCCCAAGCTTGTGTCCTGCAAGGGCAGGACTGAAAAGCCTGAGGAATGTTACTGTCTCCCACCCACCTCCTCTGGAAATGTCTGAGCTTCCCAGAAAAGATGAGAAAAAGCACAAAAACCACACAATGCTTGATCTGGACTGTGCTTAGCCTATCTCTTTCCTTTGAAACTATACTGAACTCATTTTGGGGTGGTGAGAAGGGAGCTTGCACTAGAAATAGAAGACCTATAATTAACACATGGTCCGAACACAAAATAGAACCGCAGAGGCCTCTCAAAGTTAGTAAACTTTGCTAGGAAATGCATTCCAAGTTTTATCAGATTTCTCTCATCTGCAGAAACCAAACTTTCTAGATCTGTTATACTTGCAAGCCCAACAGACTGGACCCAAATACATACTTTAGTTTTATGATTAAAAAAATCCTCCACTGACACACATCATGCACATGTAAGTAATTTCAAGCCTTCAAGTACTAACCCTTTCCACCCTGAAGCAGGGGCAGATTCCTCCTCTCTTCTCACAGGCCTGCTACCATTATGCCAGCTTTCATTTTGAAACCCAAACTCATGTGAAAAACACCCAAATTAGTGAATCTGAAACTCAGCCTCCAACTATTCAGCAACCCAAATGAAAATGTTGTGTGTCTGTTAACCCATTCTTGTTTTCCCCTCTCAAGGCCAGGCTGCTTATTCTCCCAGCAGCCCAGCTCATCCTGCCATTTATGAAGTTTTCTCCAGGTACAATGACCTGAACACTTGAACCTGTATAACCTGTATCTTTCCATGTCTCCAAGGAGGCATGTATCTGAAGTTCAACAAGAGCAAATGCAGGATTCTGCACCTGAGGAGAAATACCCCCATGCACCAGCACAGGCTAGGGGTGACCTGCTGGCCAGCAGCTCTGTTGAGATGGACCTGGGGGTCCTGGCGGACAACAGGCCTGCAGTGCCCTGGGGGCCAGGAAGGCCAATGGTGTTCTGGGGTGCACTGGGCAGAGCATTGCCAGCAGGTCAGGGAATGATCCTGCCCCTCTGCCCAGCCCTGGGAGGCACATCTGGAGTGCTGGGTCCAGTCCTGGGCTCCTCAGCACAGGAGGGACAGGGAGCTCCTGGACTGGGGCCAGCAGAGGCTGCAGAGATGATTTAGGGCCTGGAGCATCTCTGACAGGGAAAGGCTGAGGGAGCTGGGGCTGTCCAGCCTGGAGAGGAGCCCCAGCTGAGAGGGGCCCTGAGCCCTGGGTGTCCCTGTCTGCAGGGAGGGCTCCGAGCAGGGCCCAGGCTCTGCTCCAGGGGGCCCAGCAATGGCACCAGAGGAACGGGCAGGGACTGATCCCAGGAGGTTCCACCTGGGCATGGGGCAGAACTTCTGTCCTGTGCAGTGACTGAGGACTGAACAGATTGTCCAGAGAGGGTGTGGAGTCTCCTCACTGGGGATATTCCAGAACCATCTGGACACAATCCTGTGCCCTGTGCTCTGGGATGGCCCTGCTGTAGCAGGGAGGTGAGACCAGATGACCCTCTGTGGTCCTTTCCAACCGGACCCATCCTGTGAATCTGTGGTTCTGTGGAATGAAGTTTCCTTGATCTTCACAACTATTTTTTCTGTATTTCTCACTGTACGGCCACGAGCAGTGACCTCAGATGCTGCAAGTGGTGCTTTCTTACCCAACTCCCCTCAGGCCCAATGCTTCTGCTGCTGCTGCCTCGTGATCTCCACATGAAAAAGTTTGTGGGACAAGTTTCAAGTGATGGAAGATGAAGAATAAAGTAAGGTTGAAGCCTCCAGAAGTCCTGACCAGAGGATAGGATAAAAGAAACATCAGATCTATTGAAGAATTAATCAATATTTCTGCCTTTAGTTTTTCCCACATATAAAATTAATAGAATAATATTTACTTTTTGAGCTCTTTTAGTATTGTGATTAAAAATTGCTTATTCTTTTAAAAGCCCTATGGAGTATATGCTATTCAGAGATATAGGTGGGAAAGACTGCCAACATACATTAATATCCAGAGAGAAGACAAAGAAATGAAAGCACAGGTATTAAAGGTGCCAGAAAGAATTAAAGATGGAAGCAGGAAGGAACAAAGATTATTAGAGATATCTAACTGCTGGACAAATAAAGGGAGAGGATGAATTTGATACGGAAAAGATTAAGGAAAGATAACCTCTCATAAAGATAAATGGACAGAAAAAGAACAGTAACAAACAAGGACAAAGGAAAAAACCAGTGAGGGAAGAACTGATGAAGATGAAAGCACTGGTTTCCCTAAGTAGGACTGGTTACCATGTAAGTACCACCCAGTGGGCTGCACATGACAAGGAGAGGGCAGAAAACAGAAAAATGAAAGAAGCAGGAAAGCAGATTAACAGGGAAAAAACGTAAGCTCAGGCTAACATCTTAACAATTTTTTAAAATTATTTTGTCAGTAGCTGTGGTTTTCTTTGGGGAACCAATATATTTTGTTAAAAAGAAATCCCAACAAAAATCTTCAGTGTTGGTCAAAAAGTACATAAAACCTAAGCTTGGTAACCCAAAACCTTTCTGCATTATACTTAAAACTTACATGTTTTTAGAGGTTTTTTATGAAAACCTGATGTTTCTGTGGGAAAATCATCACTTCTCAGGCACATCTATTTTTAGGCCTGTGTTCTCAATTAGCCTGGTACTCATTTGCAGCACCACAGCAAGAGGGTGTGTCAAAGGGTTACAAAGGAGCCTGCCTAGCATTAAAAACCCACCCCAGTGACTTTATGGTAGCTGCCAGCCAGCCTTTCTTTTTGTCTCTGCATCTCAGAAGAGAAGTATGAGGTGTCAGATATTCTGGTGAGAACTTCTCATGGCACAGGATTATGATGTGAAATAAAGTGAACTCTAAAAACACAGTGTAAAAGAATTATAGCATCATGGAGTGGGCTGGGTTGGAAGGGACCTTAAAAGATCAACCAGTTCCAGCCCCCTGCCAGGGTCAGGGACACCTTCCACTATCCCAGGCTTCTCCAAGACCCATCCAACTCAGCCTTGAACACTTCCAGGGATGGGGCAGCCACAGCTCCTCTCAGCAACCTGTGCCAGGCCTCCCCACCTTGACAGGGAACAATTTCTTCCTCATATCCAATCTAAACCTCCTCTCTGTCAATATGAAGCCATTCCCCTCTGTCCTGTCACTCCAGGCCCTTGTCAAGAGTCTCTCCATCTTTCCAGTAGGTTCACTTCAGGTACTGGAAAGCCACAGCTGGGTCACCCTGTGGCTGAACAATCCCAATTCACTCAGCCTTTCCTCACAGCAGAGCTGCTCCATCCCTCTGATCACCTTGGAGTCCCTGCTCTGGACTCATTCCTTAACAAAGCTGAATTCTGAATTGCAGTTTGGATATGTGATTGATCCCAGCATCATCTATAAGTAATCCTTTTGCTTCTGCCTTTACATGTCTGAATCATCAGCTAAACTTGCTCTGGGAGAGAACCTGTAGTGGCTCTGTCAGAACAGACAACTACAGTGCTAAATGAGAATAAGTCACCCGAGCAGAAATTTGTCCTAGTGGCACTGTTCCCACTTACAAGCTTTGTGCTTGAGGGGATGAGAAAAGCTGTCCAGATGATCCTGGGAAAGTTTGTACACACAGCGACTCAGCCAGCAAAGTGCTGGGCGTAGCATGCTGCCCACGAGTGGGTGTTCAGCCTCGGAGCAGGTTGGATCCTGGATCCATGGATCTGCTCCAGCACCTGCCTCACCTTGGTGACCAGAGCAAAGCAGCCCTCTGAGAGGCAGGAGGGCACCATGCAAGAAATAAGCCACCAAAGGGCTCTGGGCACATATATCTCCTTCTGCTCTGTGGTTGAGTGTTCAGAGTCGTGATGGGTCCAGCATCTCTCTCACCCTACTGACTACACTGAACCTCTCCACTGGGCAGCCCCCAAGCTCTCTGGCACTGCCAGAAGATCATAACCCAGCACCTTGCTGTGATGGAAACCGAGAAACTGCTTCTCTGAGCTTCACCGACCTGGCACAAGGGAGCTCTTGTATTTGTCATCACCGGTGTTGCTATGGCCACGGCACACAGGTATAAACCTTGCCCAGGGGACATTGTTACAGGAGAGCAGGGTGCAGCCCAGGAACCAGTACTGCTTTACTGACATGATTTATCTCTGTGACCCGTCCAGGTCTCTGGAGTTTATCCATTCAGTTGCTTTTGCAGGAAGTCTCCTTATGATAGAGCCCTCAGCGCATTTAGTAATAATACTTTACATCTATATTGGGCTCTGTGCATTCCAAGTGCAATACAAACTCATTCATCTTATCTTTTTATCTCATGACAGTTGCCTGCAGTGCTGAGCTGGTTTGATCCCAGCCTCACAGGCTTTTCAACAGTGGAATTGTTACCTGACTAATTATCCGTCGAAGTCACGACGAGGGACTGGTGGCCGGGCTCCACTCTCAGTTCTAACCAGCAGCTCCTGCCACTCCAGCGAGAGGGCTCTCAGTCTTTCTGCTGCTGAAGAGAGGGAAAAGAAAATCTTGGAGGCGATTTTCATTTTGTTTGTTTTAGGGTGCTCACTAGGGGCAAAACTGTTTCCAGAAATAGAAATACACTTGCCATTGATCCATGGGAAACACAGCCAAGCATCTCTGTTT
This sequence comes from Ploceus nigricollis, assembly GCA_013399945.1. Taxonomy (NCBI): domain Eukaryota; kingdom Metazoa; phylum Chordata; class Aves; order Passeriformes; family Ploceidae; genus Ploceus; species Ploceus nigricollis. The sequence goes on from VXBC01009716.1 coordinate 58,010, forward strand.
CAATTTTACCCACAGGAGATGAGGCTAACACAGGCCCAGCTTGTATTGCTCCTATCCTTTCTCCATTTGCTGCACTAAATGATGCATTAATTCAGTGTGGAGTCTGTGGCCATGCCTTTAGAGATTATTTATACTAAACTGGTAGGTCACTGGTTGTAAATAAGTGATAATTTCCATAGCAGGCACTCTTGCATGCTGCATGCAGCTCAGGTCACTCAAGTCCAATATTCCACCCAGACTAGAGGAGCTGCAAAAAGGATTTCAATGAAGGTGTACAAGGAGTGGCTGCAAAGGACGGAAGAAAAATTAGCAAAATGTTCAAAATTATCAAAAAGAAGTAGGTCCTAAAAGTTACAATTAGCATAAGGTGATAATTTTCAAAAGCTGAAATTAATTAGCTCTATCAAAGGAAATTAAGACAAATGGAACAAGTGAACTCACACTAAAAACACAACAGAAAGTGGCTTACTTAGCTTTTTTTTTTAATTTAAGGAAAAAAAATCTTAGCAGGTATATGACTTTTTCAGGTTAAACATGTGATTTGAAACTTTGGTCTTTAATATTAATGCTGACCACTAGCATGACAGATACGAGTAAAAATAATGCTCCAAGCTTAAGTTTTCCAAACTTAGTTTACCCTAAGGAATGGAAAAACACACGGGAAGGATCTCTCCCTGGGCATCATCTCTCCCATCATATTGGCTGCCTTCAGGACTTTGCTTCATTGCAGCAAAATGAAACAGATCAGCACCATAGTTACTGTTTTTAAAGTGACTTCCAAGAATTTTCTTATCAGGACTAAAATGAAGCAAATTACATAATGCTGTGGAGCCTGGATCCAGCAACTCTTAAGGCTGCCAGAAATATCAGCTGTGTAATACAGATGGGCTGTATTAGGTGAGACTGAAACACATTTAGGAAATGCATTATTTTTTTTTCCTGAGAGGCCTCTTGCAACCTGCTACCCTCGGTTTTTGCTACCTTAAGCTTCACTCACAGACTTGGAAAATTGTTCACTAGGAATTTTACGTTCAGTTAATGTATTAAAAGTTCCTTAAAACTTGTCAAGCTACTTTTTGCATAGAATTACAGAATGGTCTGGGTTGGAAGGGACTTTAAAGATCACCTTGTTGCAACCCCCTGCCATGGGCAGGGACACCTGCCACTATTCCAGGTTGCTCCAAGCCCTATCCAACCTGGCCTTGGACACTTCCAGGGATGGGACAGCCACAGCTTCTCTGGGCAACTTGTGCCAGAGCCTCCCCACTCTTACAGGGAAAAATTTCTTCCCGATATCCAACCTAAACTTCCCCTCTGTCAGTTTAAATCCATTCCCCCTTGTCCTGTCACCACAGTTCCTGATGAAAAGTCCCTCTCCAACTTCCCTATAGACCCTTCAAATACTGAAAGGTGCTCTGAGGTCTCCATACAACCTTGTCCTCTCCAAGCTGAACAGCCCCAAGTCTCCAAGCCTATCTCCATAGGGAGGGTGCTCCAGTCCCTTTATCAATTTTTTGGCCTCCTCTGGACTTGCTCCAGGATTTCCATGTCCTTCCTATATATATTTATCCAGCACATCATCGTTACTTTGCAGTGGAAAGGTAAGTTTGCCACAGAACTTGGTATTTAAGACCATGTGGGATCTTGCACCCTCACCTGATGAAGTCCTTGTGACCCAGGGCAAATATATTTTTATGCTACTATTGCCAGTTCAATATCTTCTGTTGTGTATGTTGTGTCTTCAGCATCTTCTTTGTGGATCTCTTCCTTCCTCTAACTGAAAACCTGATCTGTGGAGAGGAACTCCAGCACTAACACTGCACTCCCAGCTCCAAGGATTTGGTTGACTTACCTACCCAAAATAATATTGTCTTTCTGGCCTGCACTGAGTAATTCCATGACAGAGCACAATCTGAAGCCATGTTTGCTTTATTGTGTAAGACAATTTGTCAGGTACGTAGCCCTAGTGCTTTAGAGACATGTATGGACAAATTTGGTGAGCTGGAAAAAACCCATTTCATGCAGCCAGCAAAAGCTGCAGTGATTCAATACCTCTATTTCTTCTCATGAGAGGCCCTGTTCCTTTGTCCAAGTTATTGATTCAAGTCAATTCTGTGTGGGAGTATCTGGAAACCCTAAGGCTTCAACATTGTGCTTGAGGAAGCTTGAAGTTCGAAAAGGTCACCTCTGCTAAAACACAAATGTGACTGTTCCCAAGTCCCACCTTTCTGCCACCACTAGAGATGACTGTTTTAACACCCATAAAGAGGACTGTCCTTACTGCCATTCAGTTTTGGCCTGAGTGGGGGCTGATCTGTGAGACTCTCGGTCTCAAAATGATCTTCCCAGTCTGGCAGAGCTGGGTTGGTGACAGTTGAGCTTCTTCTGGTGGCCTGAGGCACACGTTCTGCCTAGGAGCCTTTACCAGGTAGCTCCTGGGCAGGTCCCCTGGCTGGAGAGGCACTGCCCTGACCAGCCTGTCCTGGAGAAGGGGCTGGCATCACGGTTGGGCACCATCTGCTGCAGCCTCTCCTCAGCTGCCAATGCTGTTTGGGTGCCTGTGGGGATGTGAAACTGCTGTTTGCCCACGAGGTGTAACTGTTTGTCAGCCCAGCCTACCACGTCCTTGCTGCTCCCTCAGCACGGTTATTGCTGTCCCAGCCTTTGATAAGGTGAGGGCTGAGATAGCTACTGTACTTTCAGGCGAGGCTCCAAGTCAGCGGCTACCTTTCATCTTCATTTTATTGCCAAGGACAGGGACACACAGGCCAGACCACTAGCTAGCTAATAAGTAATAGGGAGCTTTGCTGAGTCCCACAAACCTCCTCAACAGGTGGTACATTTTTCATCCATATAGATTTATATACATTTTTTGATATCTACAGCTCCCACAGCATGAGGAGCAGGCGAGGGCCAGCTCATGGTGTGTGTGTGTGTGTGTGTGTGTGTGTAGGCTAGTGGAAATGCATGTCTGCAAATGGACTCAGCTGTAACTGGGTAACTTGACAGGTAGAACAAACTCTTGCAGCCCTTTGCTCTTTTCGGTCCCCAAATATGACAGCTTAATCATTTCCTAGATGCAAAATGTCACAGAGATAAAGCAAAGTTTATAAAGGACGGCTGGTCACATCACAGAAAAATCTGGTGATATATAAAAGCAAAGAAACTCAAAGTTCAGGAAGCATTTGTTTTCCTCTGAACTTCCCTCCTTCCTCTCTCTCAGCACTCACAAAGCTGGAAATTCGGCCTGAAGGTTCCTTAAACAAATATAGCTCTGTCCTTTACATCACCATACGGTTCACCATCAATGCCACATTAGGTAAACTGTGAAAGTCGAAACCCAGTTGCTTTGTTCCAGGCCTTCAAATGTACAGAGGTGCTGAAATTTTGCTGAAATGACTGAAATAGAAGTTTCCTGTAATAATTACCTTGTAGCTTTATGTGTCTTATAGTATCATCAAACACATTCAAATTGAGACATGATTTTCTCCCTGCCAAAGTGGAAGCATCTTGGTGCCTTCAAAGCCATATTTCAGCTGACAGGAGAAGCACTTCCTCACTATGAGGGATGGGGTCACAGCCTTTCACCTCCCTTCCAGGGACATCACTTACAACTCCATGGACGCTCATCAGCCTCCTCTGCTCAGATTCCCAACCCACTAATCTGGGTTGTATCACTAAATTTCAGCTTAAAAGACAGGGTCTGGTTTTGCCTTTGTGTGTGTAGCATGGCTGAAGCCCCCCACATGAAATGCCACCACACAAAAAATCAGCACGGGGAGGTGGCAATTTGGGCCTTTCACTTTTTGGTTTGTGCTGTTTGGGGTTTTTTTTGGTTGTTGTTGCTTGTGTAACTATTTTGCCAGGTATTGGGCAAAGAATACATGAGTAGGAGAAGGAGCCCAAGAAGGAAAATGTTATTCCAAGCAATTCATACAATTAGCGCAATAATACCATTAGCGCAATAATACCATTAGCACAGCAGATATTATTTACCTTGAGAGGACAAGGGTTGGTTCTTCTGAAATGTATAATTGCATGTGTTGATTGCACAGGACTGTCCCTGAGCTCCAGCATGATTAGTTAGGTGGTTTCTTGTAAGTGCTTTTTTGGTGCCTGGATGAATCACTCCAGTTTGAGGTTTGTCATTTCTTGGTATTCTGGTAACACATCTTAGCCAGCAGAACAATTATCCATATTTGTTTGCTTTTGATTTGACATTCCTTTACCAGAAGAGCTTTGGGGAGGCTGGTGGCTTTCTGCAGCTCACAGTCTGAATGGCAAGATGGGGCTCACTCACTGTGTTTATCTGTAATGTCTTAGCAACCGTGAAAACACCCTGGGGCCTTCACAGCCGTGATGGAGGATGCAGTCCTAGCCCTGGGCACCTTTCATTCTCCATCAAGAGCCACATGGTGTGGAAAAACCACAGGAAAAGCTCTGAGAACAAGAATAAATATGACCCCATTAGCGGTGGCTTTCCAGAAGGTTGTAGATACCACAGAATCACGGAATGGTGTGGGTTGGAAGGGACCTTAAAGATGACAAAATTCCAACCCACCTGCCATGTACAGGGATACCTNAGCCCTGCAGGGGGGTCTAAGCAGAGCTGTGGTCATTGTCCTTTATTTAAGTGGACCAAGTCAGGACAAGTAGTGAGATGTCACTGGAGGATGAAACACTGTATTTAGGGCTTGAAATTTCTATAAAAAGAAAATAAGCTTGGTTCAGAGAAGTCCAGTTCACACAGTATATATATTGCATCCACAGAGGCAGTCCTTTCCTTTAAAATCCAAATTTGAAGCTACCAAATTTGCTCTCTACTTAGATTATTCTGAACACAGCTGTGACAGCATTCAGGACTTGGCCAGCCAGCCACTGACTTTCACCTCTGGATGCTTTCTTGATCTCCTATAACTCATTGCTGACAATATTATTTTGCCTTTTTTTTTCTTTTCAGAAGTGTGGGTGCCTATTAACTGTTAAAAAGCAATTTACATACCTTAGCTGCACTCAGCCAAGAAGCAGCTACAGAACCCAACCCAATAAATCACAAGGGGAAAACAAAGAGGAGGTGCAGAGCAAGGGCAGCAGGACACTCACAGTTTCAGCCCAAAGGAAGGGGAGATGAGTGTTTCCAGCAGTTTCCAAGAAACAGTGCTCCCTTATTCAAACTCTGTCACAGTTCTCTGGCATAGTTTCTGTTATCTGGCCACTCTTATCAGTAGTTTCTCCTGGAACCATAAGAAACCACATAGAACATCTTGCTAAGATGACAGAACATTCTTTGATTGCTTTTTAGAAGGGTTTGCTGCAGGTTTAGCAGGATGGATTTACCTTGTGGATTACAGGAAGGAAGTGAGAAGGGGTAAGGCAGCCCTGGTTCAGATCAGCTGCAGTCACTGTGGAAGCTCAGCTGCAACCTGAGCCCACAGCACACTCAAAACAAATAATGACACTCAGAATTCACCCCCTTCATGCTGAGGGGAATGTTGGCTCTGGAACTGTGTGGTAGTAACACAGATAAGCTATCTGGCTTAGGGAGTTTTATTAGAAGCATCCATCTAATAGGATAATCCCAAACTCAAGCAGCTCTCCCAAGGGTCAGAAGCCACAACTATGTTCAGCCCATACAGAAGAACCACAGGTTTTCTCCACAACAGCTTCCTGCAAAAGTCACATATTTGTCAATACAAGAATCTGCTGGATATTGGAAACAGAGAATGTGGAGAGAGTATGAAATGGAACATAATTTAAAACAGATAACACAGGGACTACCACCCAGTGCACTACTGGCTTTTATACACAGCTGAGTGAAACCCATTGGAGTTTTCCTGTTTAAAAGAAGCTGCCACATAATTTTGAGATTGTAATCCCAGTGTCATATATTTTAGGAATGTAGAAGAGACTTTGCCTCTGCTTTGGCACAGATCACATGTGAGCTTACTGAAAACCCAAATTCAAACACAAAAATGGACCAGATTAAATACAAAGGGAAAATGACAACTTAAGCCTAAATATTATTTGAGGGCAACCAGTGATAAGAAAATGGAAAGTGAGGGACAGATACCCAATTAATAAAACGTCTTACAACAGAACTCTTTCAGAGGAGTATTAGAAACAAAGCAGAAATCAGTTGGAAACAGCAAGTGACGTTATCTTGCCTGCTTTACTTTCACTGAGCAAAAGAGCAGAGAGTAAACAAAAAGTTCAGGGAGAAAATGCAAAGGTTAGTTCAAAATCCTTTTAACTTTAAAATTTCAGCAGCACATTGGCCTGAAGCTTTAACTCTCTCTGTGTCTCTCTGAGTGGTGCAAAATTCTGTCTCTATTTCCATCAGTGCTTTCTGGAACTTTGCTCAGCATGCGCTTGCCTTTCTAACAAGCCAGAGCAGCCAGAGGATGCACTCCTTGGTAATATTAAAAGAGCAGAAAACCACTCCAGAAACACGTGGCAGGGATGAGTAAGCAAAGCCTTCCTGGTTGTTGATCTGTGATAGACTCAGCAAATTCAGCAGAGGAAATATTTATCTTAGAAGGGTGCACAGCTTCCGTTAGGTTTTCACTCCAGCACTAAAACCTGGTGCTGAAAGCTTTCATGATCAGATGATTTTATTTCTTTCTCCTTTGAGTCACAGCAGTGCCTTTTGCTGTGTGCTGTACCTGCTTAAGCAAACAGCCAGTGCTGTTTGGTGAACTTTGCAGGCCAGGCAGGAAATTTCTCGCAACAGTGCAGTGACAGAGCAAAACATTCACCTCCACTGAAAGTTAGCAACACAGATAAATAACAGAGTAGATTGGCTGGGTCACAGGTAGGAGACCTCCCCTCCTCCAATAAAAGCTGCCTTCCAAGGCTGGGTCCCTGGAATCCTAACAGTGCTGCTAGGCCAAGAGCAGAGATCCTCATGCCTGTGGTATTTGCTCAGAGGGCATGACCACTTTGGGCAAGTCTTTCATGTGAGTCAGCTTTAGCTGATCCATGGGAAAATTCCTTTGTGTTGTCAGGCAGGGTTTGCTCACAGTTTCAAAGGATAATCCAACTGAAAGGAAAATACATCTAAATTTTAGCATATTTTGGTCAGGTCTTTGACTGAACACAGTGCAAGGCAAAGGATGCTCAGTTTTTTTGCAGGCCACTTTTAATGAGGAAAGCCCTCTATAAGGAACATGCAGAAATACTCCACCCTATCTCTGGATTCTTCGTCATCTTTGACCACACCAAATGTCCTATGTGCAAATATTGATGAAATTGATTTAGGTAGAAAGCGTAAGTTCCAATAGTGATGCCTGGAGAAAGTGAAGAGCTAATCCTGCAAACATTTATTCGTTTGGTTACCCTGTGTCTTGTCAGGTTATTCAGTCACTCAAGAAGGGGCAGCAGGGTCAGGGCAAAAGCAGGGCAGAGCATCTTCCAGTCCCCTTCTGTGTCTCAGCATGAGGAGCATCCAGAAACCTCCACTGCCCCACTGCTGTGGAAGAGCTGTTCATTCAGAACTGAGCAGGGGCACTAGAAATCTTTGTGTCATTTTGCTGCCACATGGCTGTGACAGTCAGGCCTCTGTCAGTTGAATCCACTGCCAATAATGTCCAGCATTAATGAGATGGCAGAATGCAGGTCGGCCTTCTTCCAAAGCCTTCCTGTACCTGAAGGGATTCTGCAAGAAAGGTGGGAAGAGACTTTTTGCATGGGCCTGGAGCAACAAGACAAGGGGGAATGGATTTAAACTGACAGAGAGTAGGTTTAGATGGGATATGGGGAAGAAATTCTTCCCTTTCACGGTGGGGAGACCCTGGCACAGGTTGCCCAGGGAAGCTGGGGCTGCCCCATCCCTGGCAGTGTCCAAGGCCAGGCAGGATGGGGCTCTGAGCCACCTGGGATAGTGGCAGGGGGTGGGAACTGGGTGATCTTTAAGTTCACTTCCAACCCAATCCATGATTCTGTGATTCCATAACACACACACCTTGCCCATCCTTGGTGTCCTACTGCCATGTAAACAAATGATGGTCCCTGTAGGATGGTGAACATGTCCTGGGCTTTCAGAGCCATGCTGCACTGTACCTGCAACCTGGCTGAATTCTCCTCTGGTTCAGGTATTGCTTCCCTAAAAAAGCTAGTTTCCATGATGCCTCAAAGACAATTTCAGTGACTAGAAGGGGTTCATATGTTAGCCAGGGAGAAATCCTGCTCTTCTGGCACAAAGAACTTGAGGACAGTTGCAGGGAATGAAGAGCTTGCAAAATGCATGCATGGACACAGTAGTTTAGTCACAGACCCCTGGCTAATGTAAATTCTCCTAGCCTTTTGCCTTCAGTGGATGAAACTGTTGTTCTACACCAGCTGAGAAGGGCAATACAGTGCATTGTAATCACTCAGCCATCAGTAGTGTCAAGAAAGAAGTTGCTAATCACACTTTTGGTTTTTTCCAGTGTAAGTTGCCAGTCCTTTTTTTGTGAAGATAACCTTCAAAATGCCTTCAACCTCACTGCTGCTGAAAGTCTGTCAAGGTGAGCTCTCTGACAGAAATCAGATTAGTCACTACTCTTGCCTTTACTCACAACAGGCTGTGAATCTTCAGAAAGTATAAATACAAGATCCATAGCCTGAATCACAGCCCCAGCATCCTCATGAAGTGAAGGATCTGGGTGCTGCTCTGAAGATGTGTCACAGGTGAGGTGAACCCTGTGAGGACATTTCTGGTGGCCTGCAAATGCAGAGAGAGTAGAGATCCCACTAGATGTCCCTCTGCCCCTTTATGCTCTTGCAGAGCATTGGCACTATGAACTGTCCCAGCTGTGCTCAGGTGCTGGACCTGGAGAATGGGATGGGCAGATTCCTGTTACAGGGAGCTTAAGGAAGAAGCAATGCATAAACAGCTGGGAGATGCTTGGATACTGTAGCAATGGAATTCATAAACATTCCTGAATGTGCCCAATGTCTGATGGCTGCCCGTGCAAATAACTACACATTACTCAATTCTGCCACACTTTTTGCTCACAAAAGCCTTACAAAGAAGGAGGAGGAGCCTCTGGTCCTGTAGAGGATGTCCTTGTGGGCACTGAAACTCTCCATATGATGCAGACCTTCTGGGGATACATGCTGACTAAGAGGGCTTCAGTGACTGCTGATACTCTCGCCATTTAACAAAGGATTTATGAAAACCTGTTTCAGCTTCTTGGCTGTTTATGAAGAACTTGTTCTGGCTACAATTTGCATATTTGGTGTCCCCACAGATGTTTGCAAAGAACTTGTGAGAGTATGTGTGTGTGTTACTTGCTATAACACGAAGATCTTGAAAAGTAAATATCAGTACATAACATTCCTCAACACAAGTCACTGGAAAATTGTTTGCAGGTTGTGTGTCATGTACACAGAGGTTTCCACAGGTGTTCCCTATAAACTCGATTGAAAGTCCTTGTTTTACAAAGGCTCCTGTACAACCAGTCTCAAGTCCATGTGCTCAGACCCTCACAGTTGCATGAGGCCAATCAGGATATTTATTTCAGTACCAAATTTTAGAAGATGACAGAATCAGTCCTAAGTGCACAGACATCTAAACCCCATTGAAAATACTGACAATTAGACACATAAACACTAGAAAGAGTTGGGGGTTTGGATATCGTATCAGGTGGAAGGGGGCACAATATTCACCTTCACAAACAGGAAATTACAAATGACAGCTCACATGTTTTTACCCTAGAGTTGGGAATAAATTAATTTGCAAACCAGCAGAGGCAAAACCCACACACTAATAAATGATTGAATCAGATACAGTTATGGAACCAGGGTGAGAGAAGAGATTCTGCCTCTCTGCCCTGTTCTGCTGAGACCCCCCTGCAGGGCTACAGCCAGCTCTGGGATCCCAGCACAGGAAGGACAGGGAGCTGCTGGAGCCAGGCCAGAGCAGGGACACCAAGGGGATCAGAGGGATGGAGCAGCTCTGCTGGGAGGAAAGGCTGAGGGAATTGGGATTGTTCAGCCTGGAGAAGAGAAGGCTTTGGGGTGACCTCATTGTGGCCTTGCAGTGCCTGAAGGGAGCCCACGGGAAAGATGGAGAGAGACTCTGGACAAGGGCCTGGAGTGACAGGACAAGGGGGAATGTCTCTAAAGTGACAGAAAGTAGGTTAAGATTGGATATGAGGAAGAAATTGTTCCCTGGGAGGGTGGTGAGGCCCTGGCACACATTGCCCAGAGAAGCAACCATCTTTTAAATGTGATTCAGGCTTTAGACAAGATGTTTTCTGTGATAATCATTGCTTACTTAATTAACTACTGAAGGGACCCATCTCTTCCTGGCAATTTTAAATCACCTGTTGTGCTTTCAATACCTGTTGAAAAATACTTGGAAGTGACCATAGTGTCATTATGAAAACACAGTAACTTGGCCACTAATACTGAAAACAAGGCTGTGTTACATGTAGTGTTCATCAGGGGAAGAGCAGATTGAGGTCAGAGCTCACAGCAGTTCTGCAGCTTCCTCACCAGGGGAAGAGGAGGGGCAGGCCCTGATCTGTGACCAGGGACAGGACCCAGGGAATGGCTGGAGCTGGGTCAGGGGAGGGTTAGGGTGAGTATCAGGAAGAGGTTCTTCCCCAGAGGGTGCTGGGGCACTGAACCGGCTGCCCAGGGAATGGTCACAGCCCCAGGGCTGCCAGAGCTGCAGGAGCGTTTGGACAGCGCTCTCAGGGATGCACAGGGTGGGGTTGTTGGGGTGTCCTGTGCAGGGCCAGGGGCTGGACTGGATGATCCTGTTGTGTCCCTGCCAACTCAGAATATTCTGTGATTTTATGATACCATGTTTCATCTCTGATACATCTCTAATAATTTCTGTGTGACACTGTCAGCCTTAGAAATTCTGAGTAGTGCACTAAGTCAGGTAACCCAAGCCCCCTCACAGGTGTTCTCAGTGCAATTAAAGCTAATGAGTGTTTATAGGTACATGCTTACTAGTACTTTTGATACCAGGGCTAAGAATAATTTGCATATGAGATAGAATCCGGTACTCAAGTTTAAGCCTGTAGAGCACATGACTTTTGCCTTTAGTTTTGAAAGTAGAAATTGCTTTCTGGGGTACTGGGTTTATTTGCACAAAGGAAAAACTAAAAAAGTCACCTGTCTGCCAAGGCCCAGCTTCTTTTTGAGACACTGTTTGTACACAGAACTGCCCAAGGGCTTTGCTACGAGGCAGAGCCTTGGGTTCCTGGACGCAGCAGTGAAAATGAGACCTGGGAGGCAGGGCAGGTAGCTGGCAGGGCAAGGAATCACAGGGCAGGGAAAAGGGCACCATCCCAGCACCTCTGAAGGAGGCAGAGGAGAAAGCAGCAATGGCATCAGGAGTCTCCATTGCTGAAGAGCTGTAGACAGAGTCCTGAGCTTGCCATGCAGCTTTTGACATAGCTTTCTATTCCTCAAAAACTCCAAAAAACAGCTGTATCCAGCCATCAAAGTACCTGATTACAGAGCACAGTGCCTTCTGCAAGGTCCCTGATCTCACAAAAGCATGTCCTTGCAAACAGAGGCCATTCCACCTGAGCAGAAGAACACAGAGGAGAAGACCAGCTTCTGGTACTAATAAAGAGATTTCTGGAAATCTGAAGCATTTTTCTTTCCCCCTTGCTTTTCACTTAGGTCACAGCTTGGGCTTTTCTAGCAATGGCTGGGAGCCAAATTCCCTAAAACTGCTAGAAAGGCAGTTCTCATACTATTTACAGCATAACTTGAAGCCAGAATTAGCAGATATCTCATGAGTAAGCTCATTCTCATGAGATTTCTGGTACAACTTTGCACAATGGGGGAGACAGAAGTGTTATGGCAGGACCATCTTAAGCTCCATACAAATATTACACGCCCGGACTGGTGCATTGTGCTTTAAACTGAAGTATTTTAATCAAAGGTGTGCCAGCACCCCAGAAACAGAAAAAGGGAGTTCCCTAATGGCACGTTTATCTCATATTCTGGCAGGGAGAGCTTTTCAAAGCCTCTGGTCTGTGTGCTGCACACAGATGGGGCCAGGAAACAAGATGTTTACTGGCTGGTTTTGGTGGGGCTGTCCTTTTTCAGGAGCTAGGAGATGTGTTTTGGATTTTTCCCACTTTTCCCCAAACAGACCTTCTCCTTTCTCAAGATGAATCATTAATTATTGGGCTATGAGGAAAAAGAAGACACATCCCAAAAAGGTCAGGCTCTCGGGCTTTTGAGGATCCTTCTGGTTTGAACTCAGAGGTGACATGAGGTGGGGTGAGAAGCTTCAGGATTTGGGTGTTTGCTGCATGTCTCCTAGTGTAAAAACTCCAGTGCCAAGGGAACTTCAACCAAGCAATGCACCTGGAGTGCTCAGGTCCACTAGGCATGAGTATTTCAGAGCCTCACAGTGCCTTGTGTTGCACTTGAGGATCAAATAAACACATTTTATGAGTTTGGACCAATGTGCTCATTCCTCTTCTAGTTTCTGGATTTGCAGATTGGTGTCTGCATTTAGTTTCAATTTATTGCCAGGTAGCAAAAGTGAAAACTACACAATTATTCTGGGTGAACTCCCCATCTAAATTATCACTTCCTTTACTCTGAAAACACAAGGTAAACCACAATTCATAGGAGCATCTTCTTGCTAAGCAGCTATTTATTTGATGATTCAACAACATTTGAGGTTCTCATGTCAAACTTTAAAGCAATTAAAAATGATGATTTATGAACTAAAGTAGTATGGAAACCATATGTCAAGAGACACAAGGAGGTTCATGGGCCTTCCTCAACAGCAGCACCAGAACTTAAATTTATGTCAGTGTATTTAGACTTTAGATTTAAGTTTTAAATTGGGCTCAGTGAAGAGTCCTTTTCTGTTACTGTTTCTGTTAGAAAGGAAGATCTTTTCCTATGCATACTAGAGGCAAGGCCAAAATTCTTTTTTAAATATATATTTAAGAGCAGGATCAAACCACTATTTATTTATACAACAATTAAGAAGTTCCATCCTTCCAGCTGGGAAAATGCTGTCAGACCAAATTTGTTACGTACTGTACATTTTATTTTTGGAGCAGAGAGCTAAGAGTAAGTTGAGAGATTTTTTTTTTTCCCAGCAGAAAAGATATAGTGAATGTTTTCAGGCATTCCTGGAATTGGATCAAGTTTTGAACTGGAGACAAAATCAGTGGCTCACATCATGAAAAACAACGAATAAAAAAAAAAAAGAACAGAATAGAAAAAAATAAAAATAATATCAAAACCTGTGTAATTATATTAGTTAGACTAATATTAACAGCAATTAATGTCACTGTTATTTATTGATCAATGCCTATTGCAATTGCCATTTGGGAATCAATTCCCAAGAAGCTGTGGCTGCTCTATCCTTGGAAGTGCCCAAGGCCAGGCTGAATGGGACTCTGAGCAACCTGGGATAGTGGCAGGTGTCCCTGCCCATGGCAGGGGGTTGGAACTGGATGATCCTTAAGGTCCCTTCCAACCAAAACAATTCCATGATTCCGTGATAGCTGTGGTTTCAAGAAAATTGTGGTAATTTTCCAGCAAATTCTCATTCACTATTTCCAGCACATCAGTCCCACTTCTCCATGTTGCTCATGCTTGGCCTTCACACCAAACAGCTCAGTGAACTTTTTATGGAAAAGCTTTTTCTGTTTCAGGGTAAATTTTACCCAAATCCTGCAGAACAGTTCTGTGAAGCGGCTGGAATGAACATTTGTGATTTGCTTTAGAAACCTAACTGCAGGATTTACATTCCTTAGGGAACAGGGACATTAGCTCTGATGACATTTTTTCCAGTAAACTGGTTAGAAGTTCAAATGTTTGCAGCAAAATATTTCTGTTGACCACTGAGATATGTGTATGGATCACAACAGCGGCACAAATAAATTTTAAATAGGTCAATGAGATAACTTCCAGGGCTAGTCAGGAAACAAGGATTCCATTCCACACCTAAGAAAAATCTGACACCACTGAGAAAAGTATTACTCAACGAAAGGTGAAATTTCACGAAGTTCCATGATCACTATTTGCAAGTCAATTGAACGAAGGTTCATCAATTAAATTATTTCTTTTATCTCAGTTAATCTTACTTGATATAACACTCAAATTATGGTTTTTAATCACATTCTGGAAGAAGTTTTCTCCATCTGAAACAGCTGCCTCTCTCAGCAGGTGTTTCTTGAGCTCAGAACATGAAGAGAAGAGGGGTAGCTCAAGAAATTATTCCTACAGACTATTTTCTGTAATAATGCAGAATAATACAGAAAACATTCTTTTCTTTGAAAAGAAAATTAAAAAAGCAAACAGTTATTTAATTTTCTAATTCACTCATAGAGAAAAACCCCAAACAACCAAAAACCCAAAGAAATGCTCAAAACAGCTAGATCTAGAAACTCCACAAACCTTTTGTACCCTGGGATCAAAGCAGCATCCAAAAGAATTTGGCATCAAGGGCATCCCAGGGTTTGGGAGTAGCTGATGTATGATCAAGTGATTAGAGGGAGGGATGCCTAAAGCTTTTTATGACATCTACAATAAACCCATGTAAACTCACTCTCTGGCTCTGATTTCATTCACTGATACATTGGGCCATCATATAAAGAACTTGATGCAGTAAAATTCTGAGGAACTCCCAAATTACTGTCTGGGACCTGTTAGAACTGGTGGAACTTGACAAAAATAAGAACACCTTTCATTTTCCCCAGGCACTGATGCTGAGAAGGCAAAACTTTTCGCCAAGGACAGATAGCAGGATTTTTCAGATCATCCTGTGCTCCACCAAAAACAAGTCCTGCAGAAAGATCTGTGTGTATTACACTGTGCGAGTAGCAGGTTAGTAAAAAAAAGGCAATACACCTGAAAATGTCTGTATTATGAAATACTTTCTGTCTTGGCTAGTTTTTGTTATTCCCACAGCAAAAACAGCTCATCCTGTCTTTTTCATTAAAGAAGGATTTTTTTAATGCAAAAGCTTCTTACAAAATTACATGTTTGGGATTTGAAACTTCTAGAAATTCACTTTTTCCCAGACTAAGATGGGAAAATATCCTTCTCAGAAAAAAAAAAAAGGTGCTTTGAAAAGCTGCAAGCATCTGAAATCAACATGTTTTGACAGATCATAATTTTTAATATCAGCAGACCCCAAAGATGCTTGCAACAATCAGGATGAAAGAACAGCGCAATGAAGGTTTATTACAGCAGACTTTTTTCCTTTTTTAAATTTCTACAAGTTGCTTGCTTTGGCATATGAAAAAGGCCTTATGGCACACATATCCTAGCTCCTGCTACTTTTTTTCAAAATATTACATTTCTTTTGTAGGAAGCATGAGCTGCTGGTGTGAGGAGAAGGAGGAAGAAGATCTGATTGGGTTCTGTCCATGTCACTTGGTCTCTTAAGTTCTGGTCAGTTTTGGATGTTATCTTGTTTTGTCAGTGCCAGACATCTCTGTTTATCAGTTTGATTGAAATTAACCCATGTGGTCCTTAACCTACCAAATACCACTGTGCAGGAGTCCAGGGACAGTGAGAAACCCAAAATGCTCAAAAACTTGCTCATTAACTTCTCTCAAAGCTGAGCACTGCTCTGAGCAGGAGTTTGGCTCTGCTGCTTTGCTGGGAGAGACAAGAATATGTAGTTTGTGATCTGTTATCTCATAAGGAAGCAGCTTAAATATCCCAGCCTCTAATGTGTTGAATGGGCACCGAGGCTGATCATTCCCTGCCATCTGTTGAGTGAGGATTCAGAGCACTGTGGAGTTCTTTCAGCCTGACAGATCCAAAGACACTTTCATCTGGGAGAAAAGTGCCCTCAAGGGGGAAATGCTAGGAGATAAACCTTCTGCTAAGACTGCTTGCTGGCATCGTGGCCATCATTCAGGAGCACTGAAGAGAAGTGGGATTAGAGCAAAAACTGCTGACATGTGTTTGAATGAGACCTATGCAAGACTGTTGGTCAAGTAGTTCCCTAAATCTGCATCTATTCCAGGTGCATGCCATGATTGGTCTCCACAGGGGGTAGGGATGAGCCAAAGGGAAGCAGATCACAGAGTCTGCTTTTGGCATCCCCGCATTTTGGTTGCACAGCCACACACGAGCATGACCTTAGGCTGCCATATGGATGGGGCATCCTTGTGAGGTAGATTTTTCACAGCCTGGGTGGGCAAATGGAGCACCAGGAAAGAATGCCAGCGCAGGAAGCCAAGGGCTTGCTCAGCCCAGAGTGTCTTCAGGGGTGGCTGCTTCCATCCTTGGCCCAAGAGGACAAACACTGGGCAAGTAAAGCATGGCTGAAGCTGCCTGGGAGACAGAATGGGCTCCTTTGTGTCCATTCCACCATTTCCAGTGAAGGGTTGTGGGAGTAGCAGAGCAATGTCACCTCTGCACCCATCCAGCTGCTTGCCAGAGGCAAATGCACACCCCTGGGGTTCAGCTGCCTGTGCCCCAGCCCAGCCCAGCTGTGGTGCAGCTATGTGACCTTGGATCTGGCTGCTGGGAAAGAGCTGGGAAAAGCCTCACTGGGAGACTCTCCTCTTCGCTTGGGAGCCACCCTTAAGACCCTCAGCTTTGGTGTTTTCATGAGCTACAAAGCAGCTGTGCCTCTGCCTATGCCTGGCCATGCACCTCACTGATGCACATCAGGGTCCTGCCTCATTCCTCCAGATTTTCCTGGCCATCACTGACCAGATGGCTGCTCCTGCTCACTGCCACAGAGGTCCTGTGACACTTTTGCTTCAGGTGCTGCAGAGCTGCACCCTGGTTGGTGAGACTCCACCCTACCCACCCCGTTGGTTCCCAGATTACGTCCCCATGGGAAGCATCATTCAGCTCCCAGCCGTAGCTTCCTGCTCCATTACACCAGTCAATGGTGGGCACTCAGGAGAGGGAATAGCTAAGCCATGGTTATTTATCACTGGTTTAAATCAACTGAATTTAGGGACCTGTTTCTGATGCTTGGTAACCAGAAGAGAACCACTGTGTGTTCATTATGGGTGGGAAAGGCTTGTGCATTTGTTTTTGCTGTCAGTAAAATATTGCCCCGTGTAATCTCCAGAGATGTGTCCTGCTTATCTTCACATGACTTAAAAACTGGAAAATTCATCATTTCCTAGAAAGACTATCATACAACCTAAAAAATTCTTAGCATTAGGAAATACTAAGAAAGAAAATATCTTCTGGGAGGAAAAGCTTTTAATCAGAAGCCTGGGAATTGAGTTGCTGACCAAGTAACAGATGCTATGCTTAGCTGGGAAATATTTTTTGCCTTTGAAAGCAATGGACCACTGGAAGTGGGACCCACAAAATCCCAGAGAAACCAACCAACCAACATGTTCCAGGGACCAGCTTCCCCAGTGCCAAAAGCACAAGGACCCCCAAAAGCCAGAGTAACCAGGACATCTGAGTTGACGTGTCTGTACATTCCCACCCAATGGAAAACTACCCATGGCTCCTGAGCAGCCTGGGGATCCCCATGGATCTACCTGTTGCCTCATGGTTTGTTGCAATTACAGTAAAGCTGCCAGGGAAGATTCCATGAATGTCCATGAAGATAGTTTGCTGTTTATAGAGAACTATCTTTGTGTAATTCACAGAGACCTGATCTCCAATGATTTTTTCCATGGTTTGACGTGTATAAAAGGTCACTATAATATAAAAAAATTAAGTTCTATGTGTATGGAAAATCACACTATGAAAAGCCAGTGTCCATAAAGAAGACAGAAGAATCCTGCAACTTTATTTGAATAAAGGGAGGGAGTCCATTGGGCCACACCCGTGGGGTTTTCTCCCTCGAGGTTTTCGAGGTCACAGCCTTTTATCCTGAACTCCCGGCCGCATGTTGCCCTCTTCCTTTCCCCACTGGCTGAGGTACTAGGAAGGTCCAGCCTTCCCAAACCACCTGCAACATATCCCCCCTTGAACCTGTCATGTTACCCCAAAGTTCAGGAACTCAGGCGTATGCGGCCCCATTTGTCTGCCTCAGGAGTAAAACTGTCCGGGTTCTGTAAGTAACCGGTGGCTTGAAGTTGATAGAGACGTTAAGACCCATTTCTAAGACCTTAACACCCATACCTTCACCCATGGAATTGTTTGTAAAGACATTAGCACACCTCTCCTTTCACAAGCAACCACTTGTTTTCTTTTTTCAGTGACCACCCCAACCTGACATGGCTGTCCTCTAGTATCCTTCCCCTTTTCAGGCTATAGATTTATTACCTCCTACTGGCACAGTATTTTTTAAGCAGTATTGCTGGAAGAAGCCGAGAGAAAGAAGACTTATTTTAAAGGCAGTGCAGTGCCTGCCTGGAAGCCCCTTTCCCAATCCCAATCCAAGTGTGGGAGGGTATATTTCTTTAAGGCTGGTTATGTGTTCATGTAACAAGGCAAGTGCATACGTGAAACGAGCTTCTCCTGAAGCTTTAAGTCTGCAGGGAATTTTCTAATGATCGTTTTTAGTTAATAGGCACAAGTTGTTAGCCCGAGCTGGGAAAGCCTTTTTTTGTGTGAGCCAATTCCACCCCCTCCTTTTTTTTTTTTNTTTAGTTCCCACAGCTAATGCATCTAATAATGAGACTGGGCAAGCGAATGCCAGCGTAATGATATGGAGCTTGTTTGGCCCTGACAAAGAACACAGAGCGGCTGGATGGCCTAAACGACAGGCCAAGGGCTCTATTCATCCCAAAGGATCTCTCGCCTTGCGTGCCACCGAATCCCACTGAGGGAAGGCCGCACCTCAGGGCGGCCGAGGTGTCCGGCAGGCCCCACATTGCCCCCCACGGTGCCCCCTGAGCCCCCGGCGCAGGGCCTGTCACTAAATGAGGGGTGAAACACAGAAACAGTCGAGGGTTAAGCCCTGGGCTGAATATTTTAATTGCTGTTTCGTAACACACATACGCACCAGCCAGTTAGAGAGAGGGAAAACATCCTTTAAAACTTACCAGACAGGTTACAAGGACCTCGCTCAGCCGCGGCTCTCTCAGCTCCGGTGGACAGCAGGGGGTGGTGGTCTGTCTTTTGAACCGGCATTTTCCCCTCAGCGGTTTTCCTCTGCCCTTCCCCTCCTCTTGCAAGCTGAGTTAATAAACACCTAGCAGCTTGCTCCGTGGCGTCTGTGTGCAAACAGCTCCCACTGAGCCAGGGAAAACTGTCCCTGCAGGAATTCCATTAGAGCCTTTTCCACCTTGGCCTCCCAGAGCACTGCACAAAGGAAGGTGGTGTTCCTGCATTCGGTCCATGGGACGGAGCAGGCCAGCCCAGATCCCTTCCCATCGTTCGTGTCCCGCCAGTTCAGTCACTGACCCTCTATTTCTGTGGCTTGGTTCCCGTTTTCCACGTGTCACAGCCCACCAAATCCTCCTCAACTCAGGGAGCTCCAGGCATGAAAGAAAGAGCAGGTTAAAATCGCTGTGGACATGAGAGACACCGGGGTGGGATAGGGCTGGCAGCAGATGGAAGCTCAGTGGTATCCTAGAAGACCCCACTAGGACTCCTCTTTAGCAGGGATCAAACTAGAGAAAATTATGGGCTAAGCCTTGTCTTAGGGTTGTCTTAAGTGGCAAAGATTTCTTTTAAGTAGCTCTATGGATAAGTAATTTGAGAGAAACTATTTACTTTAATGTATTTTACCTCTTACAGAATTTCTGCCAGGAAATTATCAGATTCTCACTGCTCTACAAAAATATCCAGCACTGAGGAGATTTTTTCATAATTTACATAATATTGCATTATTTTAAACAGATTTCTCTCTTTTCTAGAGGAGATAATTTGTTTTGGTGTAGCTGAGTCTATGACGTGTTCCTTGTCCTGAGCTGGATGACCATGAACTCCAGTATCCGTATGTGGAAATACTGACCCATCCAAGGCTGAAATGTGTATAGACCGGTTGTTGGTGATAAATAAACTGTGAATGCTCACAGAAAGCTGACCGGAGGGTCATACATTAGTATGGCTGGAACAAATTCCTGTATGGATTTTAATGAACTCTCATGGAGAAATGTTTGCAGAGTGAGTTTGATCTGAAAGTGTCTGATGAGATGCTTCCATGTACAATCAGTACTTGATATATTGGCAGGACGTCCATAAAACTGCCTTGCACACTCTTTATGATCTTGTTATCAGGCACAGGGAAGGTGCCATTACACAGATACATCTTCTTTGCTTCCCTCAAAAGAAAATTACTAACTCAGCTTTGCCTGTGGTTATGACAGGCAGGGAGATGGCACATGAGGTTATGGATTCTGCTTTGCTACTGCAGGCTCTAGAAGGAAACTCTCAAGAAGCAATAGTCTGGGTTAGAGGTAGCATTGAAGTGTAGCATTATTATTTTTTTTAATCAGAGCCTTTTACTGTACTCTATAAAAACCTCCATTAGCATTTTCTTTTCAGATGCTCTGCTGCACCACAGCTGCTGTGACTCTGCAGTCAGGAAAGCAGAACTGGTGTGACTGCAATTCAGGAAAGAAGCTGAAAAGAGAGAAGAAAAAAAATAAGGCTTTCTAAGACAGCTTGAAGAAAGCATGCCAATTAAATTTTTAAAGAGAGACAGAGGGTAGGAAGAAAAAAAAAGGAGCTAAAAATCTGGAGGAACCTGAGGAAAGTTGGGGAGGGGACAGGGGAAGGAGCACAACAGAACTATAGAAATGAGAAATGGGATGAAGGATGTAGTGAGGAAGGTTAAGGCATTGTGCAGCAGCAGCACACAGATTGAAGCTAATTACTGAGGGAGAAGAAGGAAAGGAGGACCAGAAGAGGACATATGATGAAACAAGGAAAGAAGTCCTTACAAGAAAAGAGGGGAATCCACACAGAAATGAGAGAGAAAGCAAAGAGGAATGTGACCAGGACAAGAAACCTTTCTTAGA
Organism: Ploceus nigricollis; assembly: GCA_013399945.1. Lineage (NCBI taxonomy): Eukaryota > Metazoa > Chordata > Aves > Passeriformes > Ploceidae > Ploceus > Ploceus nigricollis. The sequence goes on from VXBC01009716.1 coordinate 78,841, forward strand.
GCAGTGCTGTGTGACTGAGCAGGAAGGCAGGGAACAAGTGAGACAGGATGTATGTACAGGATGTGGGACACATTTTCCCATTGTTCCCTCCAGCAAGCATTTGAATTTCACTGCAAGCAATGGTTTTGCACTTGGTGGGGAGCCTCGAGTGTCACATCCCACCGGTGGGGGTAGAAACAGCTCGGGTGCAGTGAGGAACCCTTTGGCACCATCATGGAACCTCCAAGGAAAAGTGTCTCCGGGGGGGCAGGGTCATCCTGCAAGACTTGGATGTTCACCGCACTTCTTATTGCAGTGCTGTATGTTCCACATGGATGTGACACCATCCAGCCCCTCAGAGAGTAATTCCTAGCACAGTGGCTGTGCTGTGGCATCATTTAAAGCCCAGGATTCAAGTTGTATTTCCTACAAATGACATTTCTGGGGCTCCCTCGCATTTCCCATCCAGCTCAGTTTAATCACATCCTGGGATAAGAGAAAGGGGAGCAGCTTCTGTGCTCCCCATACCTCTCTCAGAGATCCTCTGTGTCACAGCTGCTCTGGAAACCTCTCTTCTGGCCAAGGAGAGAAAAAAGTCTTAGGAACAGATTAAAGATATGTGGGCACCTAGAGGCACAGCCAAACACCCACAGAATTTCTCAGGAATACCTCAGCTCCCTCGGTGCTTTCCTAGTGCCTGTCTTCATCCTAAGGTGCCTACATGCCTTTGAAAAGTTGGCCTTTAGCCCCTTATCCTTATAAAAGTATTTCCCCTGGAATAAATGACAGGCAATTAGTTTAAGAATGAGGCACTCCCTTTTAAATCCAGTACAAACAGTGAGAGTAGATCAATCACCACAAGACCAGTGACTCCAAATAGATATTTCGCCAAAGTAAATCATAAGAATATAATTTTTAAGCTGCCTATGTTAATGCATGGATAAAATGTTTAAATCCTGTTAGAGAAGTTTTTTAAATATAGTTCTCACTTAGCAACTATTTTCCAAAATAAAGGTACTAATGTCAGAATTAAGGTATGTTGAAAAAGAGGTTTTCTGAAAGCTGATGATGTGTCCTGAGATACAGATGTGAATGAACAATTAGAGGTTAAAAATACTAAAAATCTTATAATATTTTAAAAACCAAACATAAAATACATCAACTAGCTGGGGCAAGGAAGACAATTCCTTCACAAGTACAATGGTGCAAAGTTCTTCATTATAAAGTGCTTGACCAACCACTTTTAAAGATATCAAATCAGAGAGATAAAATGTGATAATCCCCACAGAGATGATTTTCATGTCTTTCTCAATACATTCATGTCTATTAATGCTCATTGACAAAGATTCTCAATGACCACCAGTCATAGAAAAAAACCTTTCCAGCTAATTCAAGCATTCAGGGATGAGTAACTGCTAGGGAGGAATGAAATCCATTAACAAATGAGGACAAGGAAGAGGAAGTTCAAAAGAGCAACAGTGAACTCCTTTTCAAAATGTATCATCAGGACAATAAGCTGGAGTTCTCTGAGAAGGACCGAGTATCCTGTGAATATAAACTGTTGGTAAATGACAGGAAAGAGACCTCCTGGCACTTGTGAACATGCAAGAAACATCTGGTGCTGGCCATAGTCTTCCCAAACCTCAGCTGACACACGGAGCATAGTGACACCCTGCACTTCAGATGGCAAGTAGCCAGGGGACATTTCAAAATCAGAGGATGAGAAGTTGCAGGAGATGTCTGTGGATTTTAGTCTGTCATGTGCTTATCCAGCGAAATAATAAAAAAATCAATCGATCAATCAAATCTTCAATTTTGCTGAAAATTGAATGGTTTTGACTAGACAGAAAACCCACTGAAATCTGTTGAGATTTATTTATCTTGTTGTAATTTTAATATTTTTGGCTGTAAAAACAAAACAAAACAAAAAAACCACTGATGCTGATTTACATCTTCTGAGGTACCAGCTCCATTTCTAGAAAGTGTTCCAAAAAATAGCAAAATGCTCAGCGTGGGAGGAGTCTAATGGATTGATTTGGGTTTGGTTGCATTTCAGAAGTGCCCAAAGGGGCAGAGGAGGAAAACTGGTGCAGTGGTGTGAGTTGTGAGTCTCCACACTAGGAGAAGAACGGGTGAATAACTGAGGAGAGAAGGAAATAGTCAAAAGAGGCAGTGCTGTTGAAAACAGATAGGAAACAAAATAACTTTGTTTAGAAACATGTTTTCTTCAATCAACCCCTTTCCACAGTTTATTTTGACTGATTATGTTACAGCACACCATACAGCTGATCACAATAGTATCTTCTGGCCTTGTATCATGACCACAAGACTTTTAGCCCTGTTGCTGGGAATGGCATCCTCAGGTGACAATCCCTGACAAGCACACCTCCCAGACCTACACACTGAAAGCTCTTGTGAAGGAACAGGAAACTAGGTGGTCTCCCAGAGGAGGCCTCCTCTGAGGAGAATACCTACGCCATAAACTTCATGGTGGGTGCAGAAGACACAGAGGCAAGGGCTGAAAGACCCTGTGCTTGGTGGCCCAGCTTTCAGCTCCCTGTAGTGACACCAGGACTCTACCTATTGAAATTACTGCAGTTTGAGCAGTTGAGACTCTCAAAACAATATTCCTTCCCATTCCTCGAGCTGTTTCCAAGATTTTCTTCCTGCTGTTAGAAAGGCAAGGAGCATCACCAGTGTAAAGCATGTGCCAAGCAAGAGAGAAACCAGACTTCTTAGGTTCAGTCTTTGCACTCAGAAAATAGGACAGCTGCAGAGGCTCAGCGGTAAGATGTGGTGTGAGCAGCGGTGGCCCCAAGCCACAGGGGCTGGTGACAGAGTCACACATCAATGTAGAACAAAGCATGAGTGAAGAATTTTCACACTGGAAACGTGCTTCAACCTCATAACAAAGCAACAAACTTCTGTGAAAACCAAATATAGGTTTGAACTTGCTGTTCCTCCAGAGCATGGGTATGTTCAGTGAACTCACTACTTCATTTTGGTATCAGTGTCTAGCTAACTAGCACTGGAAAGGGGTATATTTTATGTAAATACCTTGGCTGCTTCTCTGATCCTGTCTTAAGAAGAATCCCAGTTTATTAATTTATTTTTGTGGGTGAGAAGGTGCATCCTCAAGCATACTCATATTCTTTAGGAACACTGGTTCAGTCCTCCCTCACCTGCCAGCAAGGAAATTTGGCTTCCACATTGCAGCTGCAACATTTATTCTTATCCTGTGGTTGTCTTTTTACCAATTCAGCCCAAAGCATGACATTCCTTTTACACTTGTACCATGTTTCTGGTACAAACACCACAGCCACCAGCAGAGTTGTGATCCAGAGCTCTGGAGACACAGATCCTCTTCAGTCAGGCTGGGGAATAATCATAGAATCATGGAATGGTTTGGGTTCGAAGGAACCTTAAAAACAATTTTGTTCCAACCCCCTGCCATGGGCAGGGACACCTGCCACTATCCCAGGGTGCTCAGAGCCCCATCCAGCCTGGCCTTGGACACTTCCAGGGATGGGACAGCCACAGCTTCTCTGGAGAACCTGTTCCAGTGTCTTCCCACCCTCACAAGGAAAAATTTCTTTCTAATATCTTATCTTAACCTACTCTCTTTCTGCTTGAAGCCATTCTCCCTTGTCCTGTCATTACAGTTCCAGATGAAGAGTCCACCTCCAGGAATAACAATAATAATAACAACAATAATAATAATAGTAATGGAAGAGCTTGCATCCATGTATGCTTCTTACACATAGCAGTGCCTTGTAACAGATTTTCAGAGCAGGAAGTTCCATTATGATCATCTAAGACTTCAGAATCCAGGCAATACTGTCAGTATTAAGGCCAGAGTTCTGATTGCGTTAGATCAAAACATTTACAGTATTTTAAAGAGGCAATGAAGACCCCCCTCAATGCTCCCCTGAGAAGCCATGCCAACAGTTCCTGCCCCTTCTTGTTAAAAATGTGCATCTTATTTCAGACATGAGCTATCTGGGGAGCTTTATGACTAGATTTTGTTATGCTTTTGTCCACACAAATAAATGGTTCCTGTCCAGGTGTAATTATCCCCTCACATGGAGGTGCTGTCAAAGAGATCACAACTCCACCTGCAGCAGGTGGCTTGTGGGTTTGACCAGCCCTGATCACATGCTGGCACCAGCACCTGTGACTGTTGATTATCACACCTGAAGCACCTTTTTCCTGGGCTTTCCCTGCCAAAACTCCAGCTGTCCAGCAGCACCCATGCACTGAACAGTGCCACGCTGCAGACATGGCTGCGGCTTGATGGGGGGAAAGGCACATGAGAGTGTGTGTGTGTGTCCATGGGATCTGCTGCTTAAATGTTTTCCTTTCCCAGGGGATATATTTGACATCAAGATAAAGGGGCAGCGTGGAAAACAAACTTACTTTCCACTCCCCCCACTTGGAGTCTGGTATTGTAAAACAAGCTGCACTAACTGGGATTCCTTTTGAAAGCTCCCGGTTATCTTAGCAGCTGTAATATAAACCACAGTCTCCTTGAAGTATATCCCTGCCACAGATCCCTTCCTGGTGTGGGGTGGAGGGGCAATACATACCATAGTATTCATAGGGAGTAATGTTTTTTTTTTTGGAAGCTCAGACATTTTCTGAAGCTGGCTAATGCAACCCCTTATATTTTCTTTAGGAGCTCTGCTAAACCCTCACAGATGTGTGAAGTGCGATAGTGTCCATCCCCCTGCACCTCATTAATGGTATCTCCCTTGCCTTTTGTTTTGGTCAGGATGAACTGGAGTGGGAAGTAAAAGGGGTGATGGTTATGAAGTGTGTGGGTGAAGGGCATAATCAGAGGGGTTCTGCTTGAGTGTTGCTTGTGTTCGTGTTACGGCTGTTTGAGATGCCTCCTGCTGAACCGTGTCCCATGCAAGCCAGCTCACGTCTGTGTGCCGCAGAGGAAACATTCCTGTCATTCTGACACCCCGCGAGGAGCATGCCTGGAGTACAAGCACCTGTGTAGTTGGCAGTCACAAGACTTTCAACTGGTACCTCTTGTGGTTGTCCAAAGGGACCTTTCCTCCTCTTGCAGCCTCTGGCCTTTGGAGGTGAGTGGCCTGGCCCCGTGGGGAGGCTCTGGGAGGTGTCTGGGCTAGGCAGTGATGTTCACACTCGTGTTCTTTAACCCACTCAATTTTTTTTCCTCCTTCTCAGTTTCCTCCTGTGCAGGTGTGAAAATGACTGGAGAGAAAAGAGGAAAATGGAGGTGTTAGGCTGGAGAAGACATGGGCTCCCTCTTCTGCAGCTGATTTGCCACTACAAGCAGTAGCCAAAACCTTCCCCCTCCTCTGGAAACCCCGGGCTCCCTGCCAGGCTGAGCACGATGTTCCCAGCGATGCAGCGGTGGGAGCCCTGAGCCGGGTCAAGCCAAAGGCACGGCAATAAAGGAGGAGGAGGTCATGGAAACCTGTTTCTATTATGGTCCTCGTAAATAGCCTTACAGATTATCTTCTTGATTATCGTGCCCTACCTGTGCTGTTTCCATCTCTGAGAAGCTGAGCGCTTTTAAACCTCGCAGCCCCACCCACGTGGCACAAAGTACCTGCAGGGGCAGAGGGCCAGCAGGAGCCCGGCTCAAGGGTTTCAGTGCCTCTGGAAGAAGGCGCTCTCCTACTCTGAGGCAATGCCTGACTTCCTAAGAGCACTACGTGAAGGAGGGAGGGCAGACCGGGAGACTACATCTCAACCACGTGTGTTGTTGATTATCCTCTTGAAAGCTATCTCTCTGTTATCCCATCTTTCACTGTAATCTGCACCTTAAACTGTGTCCTGCAATTGAAACTCTTTTTCTCTGGAAAACAGATTTGTCACTCTTTCAGTTCCTTCAGAGAAGCAAATAAGTGAGTAATGCTTTCAAAGCTACCCAAGTAACTCAGGAACTTGTGTCCCATTGTTAGCAATTCTGATTGATTTTTTTTTTTTAACTTGGCCCAGAATCTAATTTCCCAAAATAATGAAGGCACTTTGGAGCCACAAAGTCTAACTGTAAATTGAATTTGATTTCAAAAGTCACCTGCATGCTTTGGAAATGCTAACCTTGATGTTCACACAAGCCCAGTATGACTGCCAGCACTTGTTACACATTGTTGCTTCCTTCACATAATTCAAGGATGGGACTGAAGGGCTCAAACAACACCAGATTAAAGCACCCCACCTGAACCAAGGTAGCTGGGTAGGTGCATATCATCTTACTGCCCAGCCAACATGAGCTGAAAAGTCCTTAACTTCTGCCACTTTCTTCTGAGGTTTCACATAACCTGGTTTTCCTCACTTCTGCCGTGGGCTGGACGTGCCCACAGACACCACTGAGCAGAAGACAGCCATAAGTCATCAAGCAGCAGTGACTGCCACGTGTATGTGCTCTCCCCTCCCAGTCTGATCCTTGGGCTGTGTCCCTCTAGCCCTGTGGAACTCACCTCCAGGGATCTGCTGGGCCTGCTGCTTCCAGCCTTAGCCAATACATCATGCACAGGTGTGGATGCATTTCAGTAATGAAAAGCAAAAATCCTTTTGTCAGCTCCTCAAATCCAGGCTCTTCTTGGTGGTGCCAACCACTAGGACAGGAGGAATGGGCAGGAACTGATGTGCATGAAGTTCCACTTGGACATAAGGAAGAACTTTTTAAAATTCTCCCTCCCTCAGTTAGTATTTTAAAATTAGAAGTGTGAAAATTATGTTGGAGAAGACCTCCAAGATCAGCAAGTCCAACCTTTGATCAATGGCCACGTTGCCATCCAGACCAAAGCACTGAGTGCCACACCCAGTCATTCCTTTAATACCTCCAGGGACAGTGACTCTGCCATCACCTCCACCACTCAGGAGTGATAACACTATTAAGGATTTATTTCACACAAAATAATCATAATTACCAATACTCTAAACCCAAAATCTTTTATGGAAATGCCAGCTATGATAAAACCTTGGGAATGGTTAATGGTTTCTAAGGTCCTGGATGGAGCCCATTGCAGCAAGACAGACCCAAGGGCAAGAGTGGGCAAAGCTCTTGTGCTGTCCTTCTCCCCTCCCAGGGAGCCATGAAATCCCACCTTTTCCTGGCAGTACCTCTTCTCCTGAGCCACCCACTTCCCTCTCAACTTTCAGCTGAAGCCCCTCCACAGATATCTGCAGACTGAGGAAGCCAGGTGACCCTGTTGACAAATGGTGACTTTAAGTTTCTCCCATTAATCCCAAGCAAATCAAGAAGTGAGATCAGTTTTAGTACAGGGAATGATTGGTAGTTGTTTTTTTTCTTACTTCAAAACTAAACATTTCAACTTGCATTGAATAAAGTGTTCCAGGCTTGAAACAGGAGGTTCTCCCTTTACAGTTCAAACCAAACCAAACCAAACATAAAAAAACCCCTCCCCTCACCAAAAAAAAAATCAAAGACAAAAATAGATAAAATTATTAGTGAAAACCACTGATCACAGAAAGAAGATAGTTCTGTCCCCTCTTTCCCAGTTCTGAGTGGTGGGGCTCGTTTAGACCACTCCTTTTGCCTTAGGAGACTCACCTCAGTGAAGTGACTTCACCACCTCAGTGCTTTCACCAGAAGAGGAGGAGTCAAAGCTGCTCTCAATCTCTTGGCTGACCCGAGTCTTCTTTGCCTGAACAAATATGCGAGATCAGATCCTGTGACTCAGATGCTCCCTCTCTTTGGTAAATGTCTTGTGGACAGTGGCCATCACTTTTCCTCATTCCCAGCCCTCCCTCCCTGCCCCTGCTTGGTAAATATTTGAGTATTCCATGAAGAACTGGATGGCTCCCTGAGGAGCAGCCATGAACATCACCAACCAAAATAGCCCAAACATGATGGAAAGTTAAGATCATGTCACCTCAGGAAAAAGAGAGGATGGAACTTGTCTACCCACATCCTTGGTGCTAAGAAATGAAAAGAGACACATGATTTTTTCCTTTGGTTTTGTCAGTGTACCTTAATACATTTTTTATCTAAACAACTTTTCAATGAATACCAAATTTGTGAACAGTTTCTAGACAATAAAACCAGCATTTTTCTCAGCAAAATTCCCATTTTCCACCAAGAGGAAAGAAAAATCACTCAGCTCTGTCTCACTACATGTAGGTGAGCTGTGTTTCGTGTGAACTCAAATCCTAGCCTGGAAAAAAAGCTGCAATGAACCAAGACCAATACATACACTTGACCTCAGCACCATGGTCTGACTGTCCCTACACACAAATCTCATTTTGAACATTTCCTGTGACAAAAGATGAGGAGGATTCAGGGCAGGGAGAGAGTTTTGTCCCTGCCATTTTCTGAAGATGTGAACAACACCTCCCTTGCACATCCCCATGTATTATATTCCACTTGTCTCTGTCACACTCTAGATAATGTTGATTCTGTGCTGTGGAGGGTGTCTGGTTTCTCCCCCTGACTAATCCCTGGGTGCTGGAGGGTCCTCTCTGGAGCTTGAGAACTTGACCTCTGCTGACACAAGTGTGACAGGGATGCAGATCCATGTGGCTGCCCTCACTCATCCCCACTCACCCCAGGAGTTCTCCCCTGATGCCCTGTCAGCACAGGCTTTCAGACAAAAGATACTGGTGAAATCAACAATACCAAAGGAATGTGGCCTTCTGGCCTTTGATTGATACTCCTTATTTCAACAAAACCTTAACTCAGTTGAAAATATAGTGAACAACCTGTTATGGCATTTCCAGACAGGACATGTCTGCAGAACTTGCAGGGTCACTGAGGCAATATGTTTCAAAACAAATAATGAGTCTCGCTTTCAAAATCACAAGGTCACTTTATCTGTACTCCATTCTGCAGTCTGCCAAGCTGCTGCACTCAAACATAATCAACTCTTGGTTACTACCTGCCTTACAATGATGCCTAGAAATTAAGGATTTCCCGGTGCCCGATGCATAATGGGACACATCTCCTGCCTTAAAGATCTCCCCATCCCACTAGGCTGTTTGCAGACAGGAATTTGGGGAGAGCTGGGACTGCAGAAGTGAAAGCTCAGCACAGAAGCCTGCTTTGGGAGCCATGCCATGCCCCTCGTACATCCCTCTCCAAAACAGGAGCCCCTTTTCCCAGACAGTGACCCTCTTAGTGCCTTCCTGCTGGGAGCTTTCTGCCCATTATCTTGGAGCATCTTGACCTCCGTGCCCAGTCTCTCAGAAAGGGGGAAAGCAACACCAGCCAGAAAAGCCAGGAAAGCAACTGTGATGTCAGACAGACATTGGACCCTTCACAGAACAACCCTTTGAAGGGTGCCTTCACATGCTCTTCCTGCTTCCACAGGGAATTTCGTGGTCGCTCTCTCTCTAAGAGAAATTGCAACTCTCTCACATGAAATTGGAAATATTTAAAAGCTCAGGCTATGGCTGGCATCTACTCTAGGCCAAATTTTAATCCCTTTAATGGAGAAGTGAGAGAATTTCCACAAGGGATAGGAGTCAGAAGAGATTCCATGAGCAGAGACCTCTGTCTTAACAACAATATTTTACTGAAGTATTAACTATAACATCAAGGTATTTTATAGCTCCACCCTTTGGAAATGATTTTCTTAGAGAAGAGGAAAAATGTTTAATGCCCCGGTTTTCTCAGAGCTATTCAGCCCCCACTTGCAAACAAAATTTTTCAAAATATTTTTCTTTCCTATCACACCCTCTCTCATTTCTTTGGGTGTCAGCAACTTCTACCCTCTGATGCAGCGGCCCTGCCTTCCACCAGCACGCCTGGCTCCTGCTGCTCTCACATTAGGAAGGAATCATTTGTTGTCCTTTGCAAAGCTGCCAGGTGCTCCTACATGACAAAAAGCCCCAACTGTGCTTTAGACAGAGCAGCCACCCCCCTCCTGCTCAGTTCTAGCTGGTTAATGAACAGAGTGATCCCAGGATATCCCAATATTTGAAAAAGCAACTTCCAAAAACAACAGACAAGTGCAGTGAAATGTAGTTGCAAATCATGAAGGTAGAGCAGGTTTCTTTGCAAGTCTGTCTTTAGTCCATCCTGACAGAGAATCTCTCTGCAACCTAAAAAACGCGGGCTGCTGACAACCTCACACAAGCAGAACTTAGACCTTTGTTTCTGCAAATGCTTACACCTTCACAGGACCACACAGAATCACAGAATCATTTAGGTTGGAAAACACCTCCGAGATCAAGTCCACTCTTTGACTGATCACCACCTTGTCAACTAAACTATGGCATTGAGTGCCACATCCAGTTGTTTTTTGAACAAAGGACTGTGACTCCATCACCTCCCTGGGCAGGCTGTTCCTATGTCTGCCACCCTTTCCATGAAGAAATTCCTCATGGTGTCCAGCCTGGGCCTCCCTGGCTCAAATTGAGGCCATTTCCAAACAGGAACACCAATAAATACTGACGTAAAGAACTTAACTTTTCTTTATAAAACTGTCTGCGCAGCTGCCCATAACATGTTTTAAGGGTGGTGGTTTTTGGCTGGCAGGACCTTTGCCTACTTGGATGCCACTAAACATAACCAATTGTCTCAGCTTTCCTTTGAGTAAATCAGACTTGGTCTTCTCAAGTATAAACATTGCAACAGATACCAGGAATTGTAACATTCATAAGACACATTAAATACATTGTTTGCACTGGTGATAGTCCTTTGTGAGACTCTGGAGAAGACAACAAAATTTACATGTGAGAAATGTATCAAAGGAGGCAAAAGCTGCAGTTCAGTATCAGCAACTTGGAAGTTTCTGCAATTTAAGATCAGTGAAGGCGTGAGATCTTCAGCCACTGCAAACTACTGCTGATGGGGCTAAAGCAATTTGTATAGTTTGAAAATGATCTGGCCCAAGGTAGACGTCATCTTTTAGCAATTCTAACATTAAAAAAACCCCTCTATTAGTTAAGCTACTCCTCAAACATACTACTAAAAACAAAGCCTATATTTACCTTGGATGAGCCTGTGATACCTTGGACCTTTACATCTTTTTGTGCTTCAGGGCACAAAAATGGCCTTCTTCTCAGTGTAACCTGAGTATAAATACCCTCATATCTTACTCCTTCCAGACAGGTAACTAATTGTTTAGTGAAATACACTGCCCCACAACCCTGGAACCAAAAAACAGAGGATACAGCCCCACGATCGTTAATCTGGGATAAGCCCACCCAAAATCGCTGCAGCCTCAGGTTATTTTGTATGTAGAATATCAGGGTCTTCTAAAGTGAAAGCCACATTTAATGTAAGAGAACAACAAACACTCTACATTCCTCCTCTCAGGGTGCTTGAGGAAGAGTGAGATATATTTATTCACACCTATTTACATCCTCTGCCTTGGCTATATTCAGAGAGCTGTGCCAGCAGTCAGTACCAGGCCATATCTCACTGGAAGATCTACTTTGCTATCAGGACTACTTATTGTCCAACACCCTTCTCCCTCCAGAGCTCCGCAGATGAGATATGACTGCCCTGTGCTCAGCAGACTTCCGTTATTGGAGCCTCATCTCTGATCAGATGGCATCTTATGGGCTGCCTCCTTCTGATTGCCTGTGCTACACGAATCTCACTGCTTCCTTGAGGCTGTGGGAGATGGAGGATTGTCCACTCTGCTCAGCTGAAAGCCTCTGGACACAAACCAGCTGCATGGAGAACCATCACTTTTACAGAGATAGATGGTCAGAAGCTGCTGGAGGCTGGAGTCCAGAACCACTTTGTTACCAGTGATTTATGTGACATCTGTAATTTCTAAAAGCCAGCTGCTTCTAAAACCAGCTACAGACAAAGAGGCCAGGCTCTAATCTTTGTTATGTCAGTTTATCTCTGCAGTTACTCCCACTTTACACCAGGTAAGCAGAGATCAGAATCTCACTCTGTCTCGCTTTGCCTGGGTCATAAATAAACCCATTAGGGTTTGTCCTGATGATGTAATGCAAAACCCCGTATTTATTTGTGTCACTGGAGTTGCTGTGGGGGCAGCCAGAGCTGGCATTAGATAATTCCCATGTTTTTTACACAGGGAAAATTAGGCTTTTATTCCTAGCCCCCATTCCAGCATCCCAGTGTCTCTTACCTCCCAGCTCCAGACAGCTGCTTGACTGTTGCTCCAAATGTGGTATCAGGGGCAAACAACTAGGAAACATCCCGCCCACTGAGCCTGGGAAATCCCAGAAGGAGACAGCATGGGCAATGACCATTCTCTTCAGTTGAAAAGTCAGCTACCTTCAGTTTCTATCAATCTTTAGGACTAGGAAAAGGAATACCTACTGGAGGGACTCTACATAATACCTATATGTAGAGGTCCATGATTTATATCCAAACACGAAATACTGCTACTTCCCATCATATGCTGCTGCTTCCCATCATATACATAATTCAGTGGTTACTGAATTTTTATCTGGAAGTCCTGGATTGCTGTAAACCAGTGTGAATCTCAGCTCTCATATTCCAATATAGTAATATTCTGTCCCTCAGCTGCAGAGAAATGCTTGAAAACAAACTGAGCGAAGACTACTACTGCAAAAGAGTACAAAATAAAAAAAAAAACAAGAAATAAGAACCCAAAATTTGAGCAGTTCAGGATCTGGGAAACCCTTGGAACTGGAAGCAGTGTCCATGCAACCTCTGTCACTCTTGTATGCTCCTCATATTTAGCACAGGGTGGCAAAGGGCTGCTATGCAGTCAAATTGGGACACAGCAGCCCTTTGCCACCCTGTGCTAAAGTGGGGAGATACATGAAATTGAGGTGCACCAAGAGACTCAGCAGCTCTTCAGAGACTGCAGCCTTCACCAGGTTTGCACCAACACTGGCAGCTTTCAATGGATCAACCACCAGTAACTGTGCTAGAGAAGCCAGAACAAAGCTCTGCAACTACCCCAGGCACAACTTTTGCAATGGTTTCAGAGAAGGAACAAAACAACCCTTCCTAGCCCAGCCCCTGTGGGCAGCCCGTACAAGAGTAATAAAAGAGGCATCCTGTTGGGATGCTTCCATCCCAGTGTCTTGCCTGCAGGCCAGTGTCCTGTGTTCTTGTGCTACAGCTATGGCTGGTGCCCTGCCAGCTGCAGGGAGGGCCCCTCTCCCTCTCAGGGTCTTCTGATCCCAATTCTCCAGCTCACAGCTCTCCCGCTCTCATGCAGAGCCGGCTGCTGCTTCCATTCCACTGCTCCTGCTCCCCTGCAGTTCCCACTGACTGGGGCCCCTTCTGCCTGGAGGTAGTTGGGAATTGGTCAGCAGGAGCAATTTGGAGCAGGAAGACTGGCAGGGATTCAGTTCTGGGCTGCTGGGATATTCCCACTGGATATGGGTGAAGCAGTTTCACACCTTTCCTATAAAAGTGCCCAAATCACAGATACCAAATTAGTCCTTCACACCCCATGCACATATTCATAGATCATAGAATCACAAAATCAAAGAATGGTTTGGGTTGGAAGCTCATCCAGTTCCAACACCACTGCCATGTACAGGGACACCTTCCACTATCCCAGATTCAGAACCCCATTCAACTCAGCCTTGGACACTGCCAGGGATGGAGCAGCCTCAGCTTCTCTGGAAAACCTGTGCCAGGCCCTCACCATCCTCACAGGGAACAATTTCTTCCTAATATCCAGTCTAAACCTGCTCTCTGTCAGTTTAAATCCATTCACCCTTGTCCTGTCACTCCAGGCTCTGTCAAGAGTCTCTCTCCATCTTCCCTGTGGGCTCCCTTCAGGCACTGCAAGGCCACAATGAGGTCAGCCCAAAGCCTTGTCCTCTCCAGGCTGAACAATCCCAATTCCCTCAGCCTTTCCTCCCAGCAGAGCTGCTCCATCCCTCTGATCCCCTTGGTGTCCCTGCTCTGGCCTGGCTCCAGCAGCTCCCTGTCCTTCCTGTGCTGGGCCCAGGGCTGGATGCAGCTCTGTAGGTGGGATCTCACAAGGATTTCTCCTGTGAGAAAGCCTGTCCCTGAGTGTGACTGTCCAGCTTTATGAATGAATAATGTCACTGTTAGATTGACTCATAGGAAGTTGACTGAAACTGTTGTCATTTGTTAAATGTCAGTCCTTTCTGATCATCTCTCAGCAATTAGAGCTACCCTTCATTTGCACATCAGCTGGTTCATAACACCATCGAAGTGGAATGTCAAGGATGTAACATTTTTAGTTAATTCAAATGCTTGGGTGAAACTCATGACTATTTCTTGGGAATGCAGGGTGATTTAGAAGTAGACATTCCTTGAAATAAGAAGAGTGTGTCAGAAAGAACACCATCATAACTCTACAGCATTGGCCCATTTCAGCCATCAAAACAAAACCACTCTCACAATCCTATGACAGAGCTTTATACATTGCATAACTGAATTGTCATGTAAGCTCATAGAGGATGCAGTTTCCTGGCACTGATGAATCACCACAGAAGCCAGGAATATACTTCCAACAAAGAGGAACACCTTTCCCCACAGGGTGGTGTGTAGTGGGACTGTTTGCAGATCAAGGGGCTGGCCCACGTGAGCTTAAGAGAAGAACCAGATACCTTCAGGTAACCTTTAATGTTAAATTCAGAAATCTGAGGCTGAGGGAAGAGTTTGAAGAGCTGTTGTCCAATCATACCCCCTTTACAGGTGTTTGCAATGCAGGGCTCAAATTTCTTTCTGTTTTCACTGTTGTAAAAATAACTCATATTCCAAGGTCCTCAGAAAACTTCAATTTGCAATGTAAAGGCCAACTGGTTACACATCAGTCACTACTTTGAATACCTTTGTCAAATCCATCAATAAAACCTTATCCTGACAAGTGACCATCCCTGCCTCCAAGGTAAATCCCCTTAGTGGTCCTTAAGATGACCTTAATTCCTAGTGATGGAGTATTATATTCCATAGCAATTGACACCTAGCTAAAATCCAAATATCAAGAAAATATTTCACTTGATTTTCTTCATGTATTCTGTATTTCTTTTGCCCAGTTCAAATGCTTTAGCACAAAGATACGTCTAAATTTAATTCAGAAATGTTTCATTTGCAGGCCTGTTCTTCCTGCTCTTCTGTCACATAACTACAAACCTTCTGCCACCTTGTGTAATAGAGAGGCAGCTGAGTCCAACAGTTCTTATGGATATTTTGCCTTTGACTGCACAAAACAACAATCAAAATACTTTTCAAACTCGTAACAACTCCTCCCAAGAGTATTGGGAAATCAAAAAAAATCTACCTGTGAGTTACAGCCATAATTCACTCCCAAGGATCCAGGTGGTGTTCAAATGGCTGAACTCAAGAAGGCTCCATGTGTGAAGAATGCACCAAAAATTTTCTACTGAAAACGGGAAAAGTATTTGAATAGATTTTTTTAACTAATCCATATATTTGGTAAAACTGTTTTTATGGATAAATCAATTTTATTCACGGTTTGACAGGCAATATTCAAATATTTATGCTGATCACAGAAGAAGATCAGATTTATTTTTAAATCTGCCAGAATGTTTGTGTCACTCCACAATTTTTCTCAGTAATAATAATTTGATAATATTTTGAGCAGGTATCCAACAGAAAAAGGTGTTCATTACCCCTGGAGTTCAAAGAGAGTCCCCACCTGCCTCACATGGAATCCCCACCTCATGCCAGTGCCCTCCAAACCAGCATTTGAGGCTTGAATGGCTCTCCTGGCAGAGTGCTGGGAGCCTTCCCTTCGGATCCCCAAGTGTGCAGCAGCCAACTGGCCTGCGAGGAGCAGCAGAAAATGGTTGAGATAAAGCAAGCCCCGCCAAAGTTTGGATGCCCATCTGAATGCTGGCTGCTTCCATGAGGAATAATGCTTTGTGCAGGGAGAGAGCTGGTGCTAATGACCCCTGCTCAGGAGAGCATTTAAACAGAGGCTTAACTCCATCTCTATTCAGGCTGGCACTTATGTCTCAGTTTAAGTGCTGTGCTGAATAGACTTTTTTCCCCTGAATCAGGGCCAATTTCAGTTCATCATCCCTGAGGAACAGATGCATTCTTTTCCCCCTTTCTGACAAATGTGGAAAAACGTGTAGCTAATATTTAAGGTGGCAGAGGGGACATTCTGTGTTAAAAAGAGGAAGCTCCTGGCTTCCTATCAGCACACCTGCGTTCCCCCAAGTCTCAATGGTACTCACTTCTTGCAGATGGATGGTAGAGGTCATAATCCACTACCTTGTGAAGCAAAAGGATGTGTCACATCAGTCTGGCTTAATGGGGAACACCTCCTAAATCCATCTTTGTAGGATTACATTAATAGGAAGCAGAAATTTGGGTTTTTTCAAACTTTAAGACTCAGGGGGGAAAGAGCTCCAAAAAGCAAAATATTATTAGTCATTATTCAGTGAGTTGTGCCTGATTACCCCACATGGACACAGTGGTAAGAACATATCTCATCTCCTAAGGTTCAACCATGGCCTTAGGAATAGGGGATGGGAGGAGATGCAGGAACTTCACTCGTCATAGAATCACAGAATGGCTGGGTTGGAAGAGACCTTAAAAGCTCATCCAGTTCCAACCCCTGCCATGGGCAGGAACACCTTCCACTGTCCCAGGTTACTCCAAGCCCCTTCCAACCTGCCCTTGGACACTTCAAGGATGGGGCAGCCACGCCTGCTCTGGGCAACCTGTTCCAGGGCCTCACCACCCTCACAGGGAATAATTTCTTCTTCATACCCAATCTAAACTCACTCTATACCTAGGCATGAGAATAGGCACATTTCTGTCTGAGTTCATCCCAAGGAAATAAAAGGGACACTGAGACTTTTGACTTTGTGGGGGCACTGGTGATGCTTCCACAATACACACTGCAGCTTGCACAGTCCTGGCAAATCAAATGCTGTTTATATCAGCACAAAGGAGGGAAAGAAGGAAACAGGAAGACTAATTAAAAGTTTTCAAGGTGGTAAACATGATGACTAGAATCCGTGGAGCAGCTGTCTGTCTGCTGGAAAAATGGTATCCTGATGTCTTTAGCCCCGGTACGACTCATAAGCACCCCTGTCACTAAGATGCCAAAACCAGGTTAAAATTTCATTAAGCTCATTATTCACATGGGAAGGAAGAAGAAGAGAAACATGAGGATGGTGCCCCTAAGGTCCCTGGAAGTGTAGTGCTAGAAAAGCCTTGGAATCTGTTGCAGGGAGCCTGGAAAAGTGAAATCCATATTGAACGCTGATAATGTTCTCTTTACAATCAACATATTTCACAAGGTTCAGCTATGTAAATACAGCGAGTGCTTTTTTCCTCCACACAGAGTGCAGCTTGCAAAGCCTAAGGAATTTCTCATTGCATTTTCTCATACATGATCTTGCAGCCTTCCTTTCTCTTTCATATTATAAACATATTATTACAAACAGGCAGTGAATAGACCTTTTTTTTTTCCTTGCATTACTTTTTAAAAAAATGAATTGTTATCAGATTTAATGATATGATAAGCTTTAAAGTTCCCCTGGGAAGCTACCACAGCCATACTGATTTACATAAGCATTTTCCTACACATAATACAGCATGCAAGCTCTCTGATCTCATTATTCATTAGAAAATTAATGATAACTCTCAAATGTGAAAGCAGAGCAGTTCTGCAGAGAGTGCTGGAAATTGGCTAGTTCTCGACGCGGTAGTCATTTTCAATTTACTGCCTTGAAAAAAAGATGCTTTTAAGCAAATAAAAGGGTGCTGACATCAAACAGATACTTGTCTTGCTGCCAGGGAACGAGATGCCTTTTAAGGCAGGAAGGTGGGACTTGAGTGATGTGAATAGGAAGAAAAGAAAACAAGCCAGTCAGAGTTAAGCAGCTCTAACCCATTCATGAAAAATGTCTAGGCTCATTTCCTCATTGCCAGAGGTCTTTTTTGCTTAAATTCTAAAGCCCGTGCTCTGTTCTTGCCAATAATAAATAGCAGCCTGTTCTTAGAAAAAGTGCAAACTACGGAGGTTTTTTTAAGTGCTTTTCCCCAAGCTACACAAATTGTGACATCCCATAGACCAAGAGACAATGTTAATAAACCCCTCAAAACTTTGCTAATAACCATATCCTGCAACTGAGATTGTTGTGGAATGAACTACGGCATATTCACTGCTGGGGAACAAGAGCCGATAATCAAGGATGGCGTGGATTGCCATATGACTGACCAGATTAAGATCTGATTTTTATCCTGGCTCTATTTAGATGATGGGAGCAGCAATGGGAAAGGATAACTCTGCTCTGCAAGTCTGAGTTTTGGATATGACTAACAAACAGGATGATTGTTTCTGTCGCTGTAGTAACACAACTGTCAGGGCATTGGGAGGGAAGGGGGGCTCTCACTGCACAGTGTCTCCTAGTGCAACACCTTTGTGTTCATCTCTTCCAGCAAGATGGATGAAACCTGTGCCTGCTGCTTGTTGAAGTGGATATAATCTTTCTTTATGAGATTTGATTGCTGCTTTTTAATGTAATTCATAGCTCAGATAGCAACAGAAATTGCTCTGGGGTGTGGTAGAAAAGGGATATTAGACATGCACTGCAACATCCTGTTTTGGAACTAGTTTAGTATGAGGCTCACAGGCTCAGCATTACAAAATTCTGCACTCAAGCTGTCACTTGCCAAATTTTTTGCACATTAGTTTTGTTTTTTTCTTTCCTGTGATCGGTAGCAACATAAAAGGAAACATCTGGTTCTGCAGGGTCCATATTAGGGGATGCCATAGCAAAAACACTCCAAAGCAACATCAAATTTGAAATAACCAGGCAGTGTGAGAATTTGTGCCATTTACAAACTCTTCCAGTAGGGAACCAGAAACCTGGGAATTCCACCAGCACAGAAAGAGCACCACCATTGTATTGATGTTTTGACCATATCTTCAACTATTATAATTTCCAACAAATAAATGATGAAAAAACATTAAACAAAATAAAAATCATCCAGTTATAGGTGTCACCTGAGTGTCAGCTGCAGTTTAGAGGACAAGACTTTCACACCTTTTCTGAATTGAGTTAAACGTCACCCAGGGGAAGGGATGGGTCTGTCAGACAACATCACTATGGAGGTCTAATCACAGAATTACTGAACAGTTTGGGTTGGAAAGGACCTTAAAGATCATCCAGTCCCACCCCCTGCCATGAGCAGGGACATCTTCCACTATCCCATGTTGCTCAGAGCCCCATCCAAGTCTGGCCTTGGACACTTCCAGGGATGGGACATACACAACTTCTCCAGGCAGCCTGTGCCAGGGCCTCACCACCCTCAGAGGGAAGAATTTCTTCTTAATGAGGATGTATGTTTGGGGTTTAGATTAAAATCTCTGATGGTTCTTTATTAATAATAAGAGATATTTGGCTGAAATATCAAGACACGTTTGCAGAGAGAAGAGTTTTCCAGTCTGGAAGGAAAGGAAAATCTTACTTGTCCTTATGTGATTCTTCAGCTGCAAGACTCTTGTATGGAACCCCTCAAATCTGCACTGGAAATAATTGAACACAAAATAAAATCCTCTTATTCACAGCATAAATCTGTGCAGCCTCCAATCTTGCAGCTAACAATGTGATCAACATCTACAAATATCTTTATGGTCCAGAAAAGCAAAGGAAGTGTCCCAATAAAAAGCACTGCATACAGAAAGTCAGGATAGCCATGAGATGCAAAGTAATTTTGCAATATTTTACAATAATAATGTCCCAATATTTTGCAGTACTTTATGCAAATATTTTCCTTTAAGTTGCACTTCTGCAAGTCCTTGAGGCTGACAACACTGAAAGCAGCAGATCTGATCTCCTGTACCACTCCCCACTCTTCCCTTCTGCTAGCATGGGTTTTTCTGCAGCCAGGTGAAATGTCCTGGGGAACATTTCATGTATTTTTTTAATACATTAAAAAAAATACTATTTTTCTTTAATGAATTAAAGTCAATGTTTTTCCCTACTAATCCAGACCAGAGAAAGAGTGGCCAGCAGACACAGAGCAAGAGTGGGGCTGTTTCTTTAGGCAGCAGTGCTAGGTGATTTTAAATGTCTGTCAAACCAAACACTGCCTGGGCAGCTGCTGGTTCTATAATGGGACCAGTCAAACAATCCCTTTAGGGATGCCCCTATAGGGAGCATTATAGGTAAGGATGCTCCCAGGACTAGTGAAATGAAGGATTTCCTCTAGAAATCTCACTGAGTAACCACAAATTGGAAATGGCAATCGTAGGTGCCTGGATAAAGGGGGAGAAAAGATGCCCCAGTGAATGAAGTAGGGTACAGAAGAGGTGTAGGTAGCTTCAGAAAGCCTCACTTGTGTCCAGCAGACCTAAAGCTTAACTGTGCAAGATAACATTTAAGATATGACATCCACCTGGGTGGATGACCTGGAGATTTCTGCAGCTGAGAAAAATCTCAGTGAGAACTCACTCCACTAAGTGGCCCAATGAAAATGAGTCATTGCAGTCTGGAGAAAATCCTAGAGGATAACTAAGGTAATGAACTGAGTCAGGGATGCTCTGAAATTGGAATTTTTTCTTTTTTCTATGAGTTTCAAAATGCTTCAAAGCTCTAATCAAGTGCCAGATATGGGTTTCCTACAATGGGCTTCTCTCTGTTCCTTGTAGGTGGCATTTGCAGCTAATGCAGGGGGATCTGGTAAATCCTAAACACTTCTAATTAGTATGGCTTGTCCAGTAAACATGGACATGGACAAATCCTTGTAAACATGGGTGACCACAGCCCACAGCAAGATGGAAAACTGAAGGCAGTGGGGTAAATTTCTCACCAAACTACAGCCATCGATTTGAGAGCTGATATTGCCTCATCCCAGTTCTTGTGGAGACATTTGTTTATGGAAGTATGTAAAGTCTTTGGCAATAGGCAAGCCATGGAGAGACACTGACACAGGACAAACACACAGTGTCATCCTCCTAGCTCAGCCCCCAAGTCAGGAATCTGGGTAGCAATGCATTCTGTGGGCTACACTTCAAAGATGGGTGCCTAAATCCACAGTTCTGCTTCTAAAAGCAGGTACTTAGGAATCTAAAAATAGGTCTGCATAATTATCCTTTGGAAAGCAGTTTTTAAACTGTGCAGCTGACACTTGGGAATTCCAAGTGGCTGATCAAACTGAATAGAAAACTGTAGCTATAAAGTGAATGAGCCACCAGACTATATTGAAAAGACCAGCTTATTATGACGAGAAAAGCCAGTAGCACTTTTCCCATGATCACCAGCACTCTCATTTCCACAGCACAAAGTCCAGTGAAGATGAGAAATTAGTCCAGTATCTCACATCTGGGTAGTGCCCTGTTCTGCATTTTCCTTTGTGTTTTTATCGGGCTCAATTTTTATTTCAGTGGGATGTTGTCTTTAATTTGCGAAGTGTGTAAGGCAGGCTGTGTATCCAGGAAGCTATTAACCACAAACCTCTGATGCCGGGGGAGAGGGGAGGGCAAAAATTCCTGGAAATCGAGGTTTAGAAGAAAAATGGTGTGGGTATTAGTTGAAGGAAGGAAAAGGTATTGCTGCAGGAATCACACTGAACAGAATAAAACTCTAGGTGTGGAAGTTTATATTCAGGAATCTCACAAAAATTTGTCTTTCTTTCAAGGCAGATGCACCTGGTACTTGCAAAGTAAGTGCCACACAATTAGCAAAAGTTGAACTATAACATTAGAACCATCAAAAAAATAACAAAAATCCAAGATCAGGTTTAGTGTTACCATTCCTGATGGGATCACTGCTTTAAGAAGCTTCTTGCCTTGAGTATTGTTGGGGAGCCGTCACAGGTGCATGATCTAACACAAAGCTGGACAGCAGCAATGCACAACACCTGACACAACATAAACCCTGCTGGTACAGGACTGACGTCTCAACAGCTTGAACCAACGAGGTGAGATGACACAACACTGACCTTGGTGTCCTGTGGAGGGATATTTGTGGCCTGATGTCACAAATCCTAAAGCAAGATTCATCATAATGTTAAACAACAACCAGAAATCCATAATTCCAGATGAGCTGAATAATGGAGACAGTTTTTCCTTTCAGAGCAAGGACATCTAAGAGAGATCAGAACACCCAAACTAGGAGTCCATGTTTGTGTCCATTGAGTGGTGACACTGCCTATGGCAGGGGGTTGGAATGGATGATCTTTAAAGTCCTTTCCAACTCAAACCACTCTGTGATTCTATGATTTGGTGGCTCCAAGGGAAGCCTAAACAGCAAGCTCATAAAGATGCATAAAGACAAGCAAGATCACTGTCATTCCCACTATTTCCTTTAGGCATCCATAGCCCCAGTGTCCAGTCTCACCTGGACACTTGATGGTAGGTGAGCTGAATCCTGACTTGAATTTCCAGAGAAAAGTGAAATTATATAAACTTCTCCTTCCTTGGCTCCTGGAAGGTTTTTCTTCCAGCTCTGACTCTGCTGGTACCAGGCAGCTTGGGGTAGAGATATTCCAAAGAGGAAAGAATGCCTGATCCAGTGGTCCTAGTCTGCTGTGGATCCTGTAATAATAAGATTTTGAACTAGATCTGAAGCTCATCTTTTGGGACAGAGAAGACAAAGAAAATTTACAGCCTTCTCCACCAGATCTGTGCAGGAGGTGAACTGTAAAAGGTGCCCTACACTTTTCTTCTCTTCCTCTCTGCAACCTAAGAAACACCCATTATTGTTATTCCAGTAGACATGCTAATAATAGTTAATATAATTCCAATGTACCTATGATATATTTAGTGCATATTCTATTATTTTTATGAAATACTTTTCACATTTCACTGTGAAAGTTTATGCCGTGTAGCAAGATGGAATTCACCATGACTGCTCATTTCATGTGACCATTAAATAATGTGTATGGACACAAGCACACAGCAATGGGAGAATATTAAATGCAAGGCAAAGTGATGGATCTCAAAAAAAAAAAAAGAGTCTTGGAGTGTTTTAATAAGATCAAACACCTTCTGTACTGGAAAAAATGCTATTTTTTTTTCTTTAAAAAGGGTTTTATTTTTGTCATTTAGAGAAGCATATAAAAAGTAAATGCTTTTTTTTGATTCCTCAAAGTTTGAATAACTCCAAAATATACTTTTAAGATTAGTCTGTTTCAAAAGACTTCCTTTTTTGGAGCATGGAGATCAATCAAATATTCAGTACAAACTTGCCATGTCCTCAGGGATGGAGGTTATGGAGTCTGACACGCAGTTCTTCCAGGACAATATGGAACACCAGAACCACACTGCTCTCTCTCTTTTCTCATCATGTCCTTCTCCTCACTGGTTTTAAGGACTAATTCTATTAGGTGAAGCTTAGACAATGTGCTGGGAGGCCAGAAAACTTGGAAAACCCTCAGAGCTGACAATCAGGGCATGGCTGCGTCAGCTCTGTCCCTACAGGATTTCATGGCATCAGATTCCCGAGTATACCCATGGAAAAGGCCACTTTCTCTGGAAAATGCCCTTTCTTTGAAAACTTTTCCTTTTTCAAGAGGACTCCTGAGCTTGTCTCCTCCTCGAGAGCCAGTCAAAGCTGTGTGTGGAACAGCACCACACCCTAGCAGACTCTGTGTCCAAGCAGGGCACTTATGGCAAACCAGGATGACACCAGCAGAGCACACCCGGGTGCTGGCCCTTGACCAAGAACTAATCCCACCCTGAGAGTGCACAATGACAAAACTCCCTGCCTTTCAAAAGGGCCTTCTACACAGTGCTGGGCCATATGGACATCAGCAAAGCAGCCTGGGGGGCTCTGAGGGGTCCCAAAGCAGCCTACCTGTCACAGTGCTCGGCCATCACAACCTTCACATCAGAGACATTTGCTCCTCTGAGCAGAGTTGCTAGAACTGAAGGGGAGGCTGAAATTGCCCTTTTTCTAGCGAATTAGTCGTATGTGAAGTAGCTGAGGGGGCTGGGGGTGTTTAGAGCAGAAAAAAGCAGGTTTAGGGAAGACCTCACTCTCCACAACTGCCTGACAGGAGAGTGCAGCCAGATGGGGGTCAGGCTCTGCTCCCAGGAATCCAGCAACAGGACAAGGGGAAATGCCCTCAAGCTGCACCAGAGAAGGTTTAGGTTGGACATCAGAAAGAATTTCTTCACTGAAAGTGTTGTTAAACTTTGGAAAGGACTGCCCAGGGAGGTGGTGGAGTCACTGTCTCTGGAGATGTTCAAGACATGACAGGCTGTGGCACTGAGTGCTCGGGTGTGGTTGACATAGTGGTGATCAGACAGTTGGACTCGATGATCTTGAAGATCTTTTCCAAACTAAATGATTCTGTGATTGTGTTTTACGGTTCCTTAGGATCTACACCTGGCCTGACACCTGTGCTCTCTTACCTCTGTGTGATACACCTGCACAGCACTGCATCCCATGATGCTGGCCTTTCCAAGACTCCTGTGTCAGTATGAAGAGCACTGCAGCACCATCACCACCCAGGCACTTTGGCACAAAGGGCTGGGAAGCCAAAGCAGTAGGACTTGTCACATGGAATACAGGTAACTGCATTGAATTGCTTTTTACCTCTCTACAGCTCAGAATTTTGATGAAAACTCTTACCAAGCCCATGGCAAACATTCACTGACTGCTATGATTTGCATAGCGCCCTTGTTAAACCCTTTTTGTGCTCATTTTGACAGAGTGGAGTTTATTGGTTTCAGCTGCAGCAGCAATAAAACCTACACACTTTTACATAATGCAACTGGTGGACAGCACATAGTTAACACTAATTGTGTTTCTAAGCATCAGGAGGACAAAATCTTGCAACAGGTGGTAATTAGTAGGGGTTAGACCATGCCTTAATTTGTTGCTTACTGCTCCCATGAAACTGGTTCCTTTGGACAGATGAGAGAGGAAAAGAAGTAACTGGGAAAGATGTATCCCCAACTTTTATTCCTGTGATTATTGGCTGAAGTCAATCAAAATACCCATATCAGTAGCAGACTTGTGAAATAGGTTTCTTCCTTTTGATTAAATTGCAGAGAGAGGAAGGTAAGTTACAGGATGATAATCTCGATTCCCCAAAAGGAGCTGCTTCTCCCCAGTACTCCTCATCTTGGCTATTTTCACAAGGTTTCTTATCTCCACAGCAAGCAGTGGGAGTTGGGAACAAAGACAGCCAGGCAAGCTGGTGGTACTGTTGTTTGCCACTCTGAAAGCCCAGCTGATAGCTCAGAGCACATCGCCTTGGAACAAGACCGGCAAGCCTGGGAGTGTTTGCCTCCACTGCAATTCAATCAGGGTGCCTTGCAGCTCAAATTGCTACTATTTTGTGGGTCACTACCTCCTCCAATATTCTGTGTGCCCTCTCTTGTTTTCTTTTCATTTGCTATGCAGGCTCGCAGACCTTCCTGCTAGGTTTCACTTGGGAGGCCCAGAACCCCTGTTCTGCAAATCCTAACAGGACCTTGATGGATGTTAATGTCTCTGCCTTTCATATCGTTTTACCAGTGAAACCTTTGATCTATCAGCAGTCTTTATATCAATGCAGTCATTGCATAAAACAGAAAATATGACAAAAATATCTGTTGTGCTAGTGTTAGAAGGGTATTTCCCCCACCCCTCATAAGAATACAGTGCTGGGGAGTTTAACCTCCAGCAGCCAGATGTGCCACGAGGGTAGAACTGGGAGCAAAAACTTTTTTTCATTTACTTTTTTTTTTTTTTTTAAAAAAGCAGTCTGGTAAAGGAAGTTGTAAAGCAACAAGTACTGTACATTATGATTCAGAGCAGCAAGGGACAGCTGGAGAGACTTGATTGGCTCCAGCCCAATGAAACAGAGGCTTCTTGTGACCAGCTGCTGTGCTGCAGCATGAATGACAAGGGTAATAATTGATTACTAACTGGCAGCTCAAAAGGAAGAAAGAATTAACAAGAGTGATGAGGTGCTTTACAGCTTGGTAACTGTAAAATCAGTGGAACAATTAGGGGGAAAAGAAAGGGGTTTCACTTCTTACCTTAGCGTTACAAGGACAGTGCTGGTTAGTGTAAATCGCATGACAAGCAAGCCAGAGGGGCGGGTCAGTGAGGAATATGGGGGCTTTGCACACCCACAGGTCCCACAGAATCATTCAGCAGATTTGCTGGGGAGCAGCTACAACCCCATCAAAAGCATCCAGGCCATGCCAATTACATTGGTAGGCA
The DNA here is from genome assembly GCA_013399945.1 of Ploceus nigricollis. Lineage (NCBI taxonomy): Eukaryota > Metazoa > Chordata > Aves > Passeriformes > Ploceidae > Ploceus > Ploceus nigricollis. Next base: position 104,854 of record VXBC01009716.1, read on the forward strand.
AAGCAAGGTCTCTGAGGCACCGGCCATAATATCATAGTGGGGCTGAAACCTCCAGCAAATGGTGCATTGTGGCAGACCAACCCTTTGCCTTTCAGCGGGTGCTCGATGGCACATACACTCTTTCTGCCCTGAGAATAAATGCATGCATGCCTTTTTATTTTCCTTCTTTTTTCTTTTTTTTTCTTTTTCCCTCTTCTTGTAAATGGCCTTTGTGTTTACCAGTAAATGCACTAGATGCATTGTCGCTACACCTTTCTTCAAGGGGCTTGCACTGACCTCATGCTCTGGGCCATGTAAAACCTTCTGGCCACTGAGAGCCAGGCACTGCCCCTTTTTCATGCAGAGTAGCACCTCACTTTGGGCCAGATCATGGCCAGCATGTCAATGCAAGGAGTAAGGGGCCATAACGTGTTCTGTGTCTTGCTTCTCACACACAGGGGAATAATAGCCTTGTGCGGACTATGCCCTTTCCTTAGCCCAAGTGGGAAGAAGAGAGAACTTGATGGATCCTTCATTTCCTTTCCCAAGGCATCTGGCAGCAAGCAGCATGTGCTGTGCCAGCTCCAGACCCGTCACGCTTTGCTCCCTTCCCAGAGCAGCAAGGAGACAGGTCTGTCCCAGCGGTAGCTCAGCAGTGGGTGGCTCCTTTCCTGGGGCTGAAGCACGAGGTCTGGTCTAGCTCCCTGTGAGCAGAGCTGAGAAAATCAATGGGACTAATCATGGGGAAAGGTAGCATTCAGCAGGAGCAAAGCTGGCAGCCTCTGCTCTGACATATGGAAAATGCTCTTCTAGCTCGTTGAAGCCTCTTCAGCCCAGCCCACCCTCACCCCTCCTCCTGCTCCTGAATCTGCTATCCTTGTGCCTAATGAAGTAGCTCTTTACCCCTGGCAAGGTCTGACACCTTCCAACTCACAGTTAGTAAGGTTTATCTTTCCTATCTTTATCTCCTTAAAAGCTAAATAACCCATCCATATTGGGGGTTTAGCCATCTTCCATGGCCATTAAAATGAAAGCTCTCTTGCCAGAGCTGAATTCTTACTACCTGCCTCAAATGACTGCTTGAGGATGGTGCATCATCCACTTGTCACACTGGGCTATCAGCTTGCCTCAACAACTAGTTAGGAGCTGATTTTTAATTTTTTTGAAGAACAAAGACAGAGAAGAGACATTGCTGTGACCTGTTCAGGGTCTTACTCTGATCTTTGAGATGGGGGAAGTAAAGAAGTAATGCATGAAGGCAACTGGGATTGGTTCCACTCTGCAATCAGAAGCATAACACCTTGGGCTGCGTGGCAGGGAGGACAGTGGGCTCAGGTTGCTGCCGTGGCATTCCACCAACAAAAAAAGCTGCCATGACAGAGGGGAGCTGGGCTGCTCCAGGGCAGGGGGAACTGGGGCTGTCCTTGCTCCCACTGAGTGGAGCATTAATGCAACAAATTTCAGACAGAGGAGATGGCAGTGGAGCTCAAGACGTAAAAATGCAAATGCTTACCAGAGGCATGTCTTCATCAGCTCACCCTTGAAGACTCCCCTAAGGACTGTAGAGGGAACTTTACTAGAAAGTCTACCAAAAATTCAAGGCCTGGGGGTGGGTTGGCAGGTCTGGGGTTTTTGTTATTATATACACAGTGCAAAAATGTGCTTGACTAATCTAAACCTTGTGTTGCTTTCTTATACTGCTAGAGCAATTATAGCTGAGAAAAAACCCCACACATCACCCAATATGGAAATACGTTTTTTTCATGTTTGACATTTTTACATTTTTACTGACAGGGCAAAGCCTATGATTTAATCGGTCTCCATTTCCCATAACTTCAGAGAAGGGACTGGCCCCTCCTCCATTTCTCAAAGGACTTATGATTAGAAAGAAGGCCATGGAAAACCCAAAGGAGCTGAGTCCATCTATCATGTAACACTGTTGAATGAAAGGAAAAAAAAAAAAAAGAAGAAAATAAATACTTTCTCCTAAAACTCTCGGTGTGTGCATTGCAGTGCACATAGGGATTGTGAGTCTCTGTGGCAGAAATGGGAGGAGTTTGAAGAAATAAGGTATTTTTGCCACTTTTTGGGAAAACAAGAAGCTTTTCTGCTTTTCTTTTACTGAAGCACATTCCTTTCACATCTCCCTTTTTTTTAAATGTTTATTGCTCTTTGTAGTAGGAGTGCCACAGTCTGCTAGGAAGGAAGGAAGGAAGGAAGGAAGGAAGGAAGGATGGAAGGAAGGAAGGAAGGAAGGAAGGAAGGAAGGAAGGAAGGCTGGCTCAGTTCTGCTCTTGTCAAAGGTGATGGACCTTCCTTGGTGTGTCAAACAAATTGGTTTCAGTATGTACCAAATGAGACACAAAGTACCAGCATCCTGGCCCAAGAAAAGAGAAGTAGCAGCTGTTTCCTCCACAGAAGGTGGAGAAATGCAGCTGCAAGCAAGAGAGAGCAAATAATCAGGTGGTCACAGAGACAATTACGAACTGAGTGCAAATTATGTCATTGTTCCTGATCAAGCTTTTAGAGCTTGGAAATAATTAAAGATTAAAAACATTCAAAATAGGGGATATTGATCTTCTCAAATCTGTAATTGTACAATTACCTTCTTCTTTCAGCCCTTTTGGATGCATGCTGGCACTGTCCCCTCATGATGGGAATGGGAGGCTACCACAGGTGACCAGAAGAGATATCATCCTGTGGAAATATGGCATAAAAGTGCTCTGAGCATCTGGAGGCAGCCAGAAGTAAGATACACACTTGCTCTGCAGTCAGAAAAGTGATTTGTTGTAACTGCTCTTAGAAGATAAGACCTTGCTTTCAGTGAATTATTACTTTTCCACATTACTAGGTTGATGTGTTACCTGTGCAAGACCTTTGTCCATAGTAGAAAAGAATATTCTGATGTTAAACTGTTGGTTTGGTTTTTCCCTAGACATAATATGGCAAAATAGTTTAGTTGATTATAAGAACAAAGAGGTGGAAAGGCAGATTGTCCCGAGCATGCCTGGAAAAAAAGTATCTCTGTGGTGACTTCTGATGTGTCATTTCAGAGTCCAAATTCAAATCCCCAAAGCCTTCACCTGGAACTTGGGATACAAAGAGAATAGAAGGTCCTTCTCAAGCCTCACCAAGAAATCAGGAACAAACCCCAGCTTTCCCCAGGGCTGCCTCTGCTGACCAACCTGAGCCGTGCCAAGGGAAACTGAGGGCTGTTTCTAGGGGCAGCACGGAGGTCTGGCTGCCACTGCAGCACAGGGGGAAACAGAGAGCAGTGGTCAGGAGACCAAGAAAGAGGCACCAGGAGTGAACCAGACAAGATAAAGACTGGAACAAAAAGTCAGAGGTAGTTATGGGGACAGAGTGAGGAATAAAGAGAGAAGACTGGAGCTGTGTTTCATTGAAGCTGGCATGAAGCTACAACTTCCTCAGGAGGGGAGCAGGCAGGCACTGATCTGTGTGGTGACCAGGGACAGGACCTCAGGGACACAGCTGGGGCTGTGTCAGGGGAGGGTTAGGGCGGATATCAGGGAAAGGTTCTTCCCCAGAGGGTGCTGGGGCACTGAACAGGCTGCCCAGGGAATGGTCACAGCCCTAAGGCTGCCAGAGCTCCAGGAGTGTTTGGACAGCATTCTCAGGCACAGGGTGGGGTTCTTGGGGTTGGTTCCAGGGCCAGGAGCTGGACATGGTGATTCTTGTGGGTACTCCAACTCAGTATATTCTATGATTCTGTGATCATTAGGAACTAGGAATTTGCTCACAAAGGTGTGGAATGCAGTGGGTAGGTGCCTTGTGAGATCGTAATCAGATTAAAATTACTTGTGATTCAAATTGAAAGTAAAAGGCACTGATGCACTCAGTGCTTGCAAGTAAAGGGGGGTTAGTACTGTTAAGCAAAACAGAAAGTGTGGGAGAATCAACACCTATTCTCTGGTTGCACATTCTCATTTCTTCACCTACACATGTGCAGGGCTTCCCCTCTGCTGCTGTCACACTTACAGAGGAAATATGTCATTTTTAAACCAAGTTTGTTACAGTAAAAGTCAGCAAAACATAGTGCAAGGCCTTGGGAAAACTGTTCTGAGAAAAGCCTTGGTTTTATGGGAAAGCACCGTACAGAGACTTCTATAAAAGGGACAGCTCTGGGGTCCTCGAGATTTCCTGTGTCTGATCAAGTCATTCAGTGCTTCTGTGCTTCAGTTTTCAACAGTTGGGAAGGGGTGATCCACAGTGATTGATCTCACACTCAGCGTCAGCTCAGGACTGTGCCAAGGGTGAGTTTTGGAGGTTGGGTTTGAGATTTCAATTCTGCTTGGTCTCTATTCTTTGTGAGCACCCATGTGCCTCATTCAGCACCAAGGGGGGTTCAGGTGGGCACACAAAGCCTCTGCCCTGTCACTGCCTCTCATATACCATGCACTTGTTCCCTTCCTGCACCTCCCTGGAGCACCACATTCACCACTCAAGTGCAGAACAAATTCATGGCAAAAGTACCACAGCTCTGCCTGCTGGTGCTGAGCCCCACATACCAAAGGAGATTCTCAATTCTGGAACAAGAGCACATGGGGGGAAAATGTTCAAGAATTAGGGTACACAGCAGCGTAAGGGATGTGTCTTTAGTATTGTGTGTTTTTACATTAAATCATCAGAGTAAAATACAGAAACGGTTTAGGGAGGTGACGTGTAAAAAAACTTTGGATTTTGGTACCTTGTGATAGCCAAGAAGGCAGGACATGAGGTCAGACTAAAGAGACTTAACCTTTTAAATGTGATGTTGACCTGGATTCTTCTGTGTAAAGTGCTTTCTAGATAGGCTGCATATGATCATTTCATAGCTCCTGCCTTTCAGAGCTTGCAACTCTTCCAGTGTTTCAGCTGAGCTTGCCAGCACACATTTCTGCTTCTGTCTCATTCAGACCAGGGAGAAAGAATCATAGAAAGGCCTGGGTGGAAGGAACCTTAAAAGATCATCTCATTCCCCCCCCCTGCCATGAGCAGGGACACCTGCCACTATCCCAGGTTGCTCCAAGCCCTATCCAACCCAGCCTTGGACACTGCCAGGGATGGGGCAGCCACAGCTTCTCTGGGCACTCTGTGTCAGGGCCTCATCAGTCTCACAGGGAAAAATTTATCCTCATATCCAATCTAAACCTCCTCTCTGTCAGTGTGAAGCCATTCCCCCTTGTCCTGTCACTCCAGGCCCTTGTCAAGAGTCTCTCTCCATCTTTCCTGTGGGTTCCCTTCAGGCACTGCAAGGCCACAATGAGGTCACCCCAAAGCCTTCTTTCCCCAGACTGAACACCCCCAATTCCCTCAGCCTTTCCTCCCAGCAGAGCTGCTCCATCCCTCTGATCCCCTTGGTGTCCCTGCTCTGGCCTGGCTCCAGCAGCTCCCTGTCCTTCCTGTGCTGGTCTCCAGGAGAAGATGGATGCCATGGATCTGCAGAACAGTTACATCAGGGCACTCTGCCTGATGGGAGCAAACCCAACAGGAAGGATATGATCTTGCAGGATATGTTTGTCACATTACTTGAAGTTCTTAAGATTACAAGGGGAAAGGCAGCTGTTTCACTCAGGCTTCAAGCCTGGGGACTTCCCATTGTCTCAGAAGAGCAGTGCAAACACAAAAGGGTTTCAGAACACTTAGAAAAGTGCCACTGATGAGAGATGCAATGAGTGAGCACAGAGCAAAGCACTCTCAGTTCATTTAAATGTAGGGCTTAGAGCTTAGGAAAGGGGAGGTTTGAACCAAACCTATGTAAAACTCCTGTGGAATTTAAGAGAAAAAAATTATTACAGATTGTGAAAGTTATTGGTAATATATGTTCCCCTGAAAATGTTTTGGGGGTTTTTCATTCGTTTCCTTGAAATCTGTCCTCACATATTTCTGTGGATCCTCCTGGATTCATACCTATAACATTTTCCTAGACTTTTCCATGCAGACATGCAAACTGAAACCACAGAAAATATTTTCATGCACCCTCCACCCTCCAGAGCAAACCCACCACATTCTCCCCGACTCCAGCAAGGTGTGACGTGGCAGCCTCCTCAGAGGTGCCAGCCAGCTGCAGCAGGCAGAGAGGCAGCACAGCCTGGATGGAGGGAAAGAAAGCCAGCTTTTTGGGGAAAATCCTGTGTTCACTGCCTTTTCCCTTCTTTATTTTGCAGCACAGCACTAAGTTGATAAATCCACAAACCTGACAAAGTTTATAAGCCACTCTTAGCAGACACTGGTGACAATCCTAAATCTGAGGTGTCCATAAGCTGGCAGATTCTGCTCTGGTGAAAGTAAATGCATCTCCTATTGGGATCAGAGGGAACTGCTCCCAATTACATTAATATTACATTAATGCTGAATATGGCCCCTTCGGTGACTTATTTTTAATTGTTGGACATTGTTTAAAAAAAAAAAAAAATTGGAAAAATGTGCATTCTATCAAGTGTTGTGAAACTGTGTGGGTTGGAGAAGGCTCAGTTTTTAATAAAGGAAGCATTCATTGCATCCCATTTCAAGGACTTCCATTAGATAGAAAGGAGACAGGAAGCTGAAGCTTTGCTCTTGGTAGTTCTCCCTTTGCTACCAAACAGCACTACTTTAAATGAAAAAGTAAAGACATAAAAGGAAACTGTGCAATTGTGGAGGCCAGAGAGGTTTCCTTACCTTTGCCAAGGTCAAAGCCTGGCATCACATAGAGTGTAAGAGTGTTGGGTGCTCCCTGGCGCTGTAGGGATCCTGACTGTGTCCCATTCACAGGAAAAGGTGTCAGACTAGCCTTTTCCAGCTGCTCTGAGGTTAATTTTTGAAATGTTCCTCCTATGGAACGTAAAAAAAAAAGAAGTATTTTAGAGGCAGATTTAAACAAACCTGAAAACTCAGGCATACCCACAGACTTCAATCCTATTACAGTCCTAATATATTTCCAAAGGCATTTCCCACCAGGATGGTAAAGGCCTCTTGAGTTTTAGGTGTCCATTCCTCCCAGCTTCCCTCTGCTCTGTTTCCTCCTTATTGTTTTCATCTGCCGGTCCATCCTGGCCTGATTTGTCATAATTTCATGTTGACATACTGGAGTAAGACAATTGCAGCTGCTCCCTCTGAAGAATGCAAACAGGGATCTGTCATCTCCTCGCCCCTCCTGCCCTCCCCCTCCCGGGAGGGATGGATTTCTCTGGGAATCAGGGACCATCGCTACCAAGAAGTGGCCGTGGTGTGTCTGAGCAGAGGGCTGGCAGATGATCCCCTGTCCCTGAGATCTTTTGGACATCCCAGTTTCTACTGAGGCTAAATGCTCCCCCATCCAAGTGTGTGTGTGTTTATGCAGCAAGCTCCGGGATGCAAACGGCATTCCTCTTATCATACGGAGAGAGGATGTGAGCTCATTCATAAGGAATCCCAGCTCTGGGGTGCCCCACTCACTTAATCCAAGCATCCCTTGCATGCTCCTTCTTCTGAGAGGGTGGAAGAAAAGCAAAGCACAGTGCTATTGCCTTCTAATAAGTGGGATAATATATTTCAGAGAGGAGCTCAGACAGGAGAGGAAATGAACTTGGCTAGACAGTCACTTAAAATATTAAAAAAAAGGGGGGGGGAATTTGCAAAACTCATTCCATTATTTCATGTAAATATACTTGGCTGGGTTAAGACAGGCTGATATAATCATAAGATGCTGAATAAGACAGATTTAGCAGTGCAGCACCATTTATTAGCCTGCTTGCTAAAGAAACAAACGGATTCCAGGCCTGGCAGTTGCTGGCTGTCAAAATAAGGAAAAGTCTAAAATGTTGTGAGCCTCTGATGCTGGAAAAAGGCCCTGGGAGTGTTACAGCACCCAGATGGGCTCCCTGGGGCTCCCCCTGAGTGGAGGATCTGCTGATGTGGTGAGCTTTGCACATCTGGGCTCAACCCATCAGCAGTGTCTGTCAGTGTCTGACAGGAGGATGTGTGGCTACTGCCTGGGCTCGTTCTGAGGATATTAAAAAGCTAGGAATGGTTCACAAGGGAGCTGCCACGATCCTGAAAACCTGCTGTGAGACCAGAGGTGGCTGTCACCACAAGCAAAGCAGGAAGGTACCACCTGAGAGGGCTGACAGCCCAGGCTCACACAAGGAGCCTGTGGAATGCAAAGCACACAAGTCACCTCCTGAGTCTGGAATCAGAATCCAACCCATGACACACACATTTCAATCGGGATTTTTGTCAGAAAACCATGCCTGAAATCATAGAATCACAGAGTATCCTGGGGTGGAAAGGACCTACAAGGATCATCAAGTCCTCCTGGTCCTGCACAGGCCCCCCAACAATCCCACCCTGTGCCTATGAGTTTTGTCCAAACTCTCCTGGAGCTCTGGCAGCCTTGGGGCCTGTTCAGTGCCCCAGCACCTTCTGGGGGAAGAACCTTTCCCTGATATCCACCCTAACCCTCCCCTGACACAGCTTCATGCCTTTCTCCATGTTCCCATCTTGCTCCTGCACAATGCTGCAATCACTGTCAGCAGGAACAGGATCATCTCTGTACAGTACTGAGTTAAATTGTTAAAAACAGAGACAGGTACACATTGCAGTGAATTAACTTTGCCAATGCATGGGATTTATCATGACTCCATTATACTCTTCTGTTTAAATTTCCAGCTCCTGGAGAAATGTGGTGACATAAGTAACTCACTCGTACTCTTTCAGTGAATCATCTGTGCTTGCTGTTGATGAGAAAGCTTAGAAATGTAACAGGAGATGAATGAAAACTGAAAAATGTGAACAGAACTTGAACTACTTCCTAAATCTCATTTTTCAGCCACTCCCGTAAATACTTGCAGCCTGAACTTTTGGCACTGGCAATGTTTCTTATGCTTCAAAGTGCAGGGTGCAGATCACAGTTTGACAAAATTAATGGGAATTTACTATCACAAATATGAAAAATTTAAGACTTGCAGTTTTGTAAGCGGTTTATAATTTTCAAAAATTATTTTAAAAATTTAAAAAAAAATATGATGATTCTGTGGAGCTGTTCCCATTTTTTACTAACGTTTTCAGCCACATGACACCTGATAAAATTATTATTAAAGAATTTGAAGCGAAAACAAATTGAAAATTAGGATGATTCCAGGATTTTTTATCTTTATTGATATATCAATTCAGCTAGTAAGTCTACATAGTATTTTCAAAACCTAATCTTGAATTAATTGAAAGGAGCCCCATTGTCAGAAGAATTCTGTTTCAGCTGTGAATATTCAGCACACAGAAAACCAAGTCCCTCTGAGGTATCACATTATGGACAGCTGGAAGAGAGGCACAGAAGTTGACCAGGCACCTGAAAAACTCTGGCCCATAATGAATTGTTGTTGTTATACTCTTTAAAGCGCAGAAGGTTGATTATATTGATTCTATATTGCTTTTTCTATGTACGTACATCCTTCCAATTCAAGCTGGGTTTAACCCTAAAAGGACACCACATATCTGGAGATACCTTTGTAACTTCAGCTCTGAGACAGAAAATGCCTGTGGTGGTAGATGCCTTTTCCTGGAGGTATTTCCATCAATATTTGTGAAGTAGTCAAGGGACAGGGATGGCAGTGGGTGACAGACAACCACAGGGACAGAGTCCATGTCCAGCCATTTCCTGAACGGCAATTGTCTCTCCTCATAGCAGGGTTCAGATGTGGATGGTGAGTTACAGGGCTGCACACTGACTCTGAGGATAAAACAAATCACAGGACCACTAGGAGTGGAAAAGACCTCCAAGATCAGCAGCTCCAACCTTTGGCCTCTTTCACCACCTTGACACCCAGCCCAGAACACTGAGTGCCATGTCCAGCCATTTCCTGAACACCTCCAGGGGTGGGGACTCCAGCACTTAATGGGGAAATCCTGCCTGTCTGCCCACTGAACCAGCATGCAGGGATGGAGATGGATGTTCTTGTTTCCAGTCACTTCCCAGCCCTCAGTGTGCCTGCACTCAGCCGCAATGGCACTGCTTTCCCCATAAATCCTGTGGCTTATAGCTGGCTGGGAAGATCTACTTTGCCCTTTAAAAATAATACATAATACTGACAAACTGAGCATTTATCTTCTTCATTTAAAAAAGTAACCTTTAGTGTTCTCATTTTAATTAAAAAAAATAAGGCTCACTCAAAGAAACATCCCCTTCACTTTGGAAGGAAAAACTCATAAACTTTCTAGATACAAATGTTGTATGCAACCTTGTACAGAATTAATAAGCTCTGTCAAATACATTAAAAAAGAAATAAATCCACTGTTTCCTCAATAAGCACTTGTACACAAAATTTCATGCCTGTTTCTTTCAATTTCTATGCAGTTGACTTGCAAAGGTCTTAGAGGCTCGCAGCCACTTCTGTGAAAGAGGAGAAAGAGCAGTGCATCCATTTTACAGATGTGCAGCAAGATTAATCAGATTTACTCAAGAACTCACAAGCAGTCTGCACAACAGCTGGGAAGAAAACCCCAAGTCCTAGTCATATGTTCTAGCCACAGAATTATCCTTACTCTTGGAAAAGCAGAGGGGTGCTTTTGTGGAAAACAATGAGTTGTAAAGCCTGAGGAAAATAAACTCTCCCAGGCTTTTTCTTAAGCAGGGCTGGAGAAAGCTTTTGGCGTGGAGGGGCTGCTTGTAGGGACATTTAAATGCGGGTTTTGGTCCTATTTGTAGCCTGGTTTGCTTTAGTAAATAAATATGTACATATGTTTAGGTGGGTTTGGATAAACCTCCACCAGTGAAAGAGTCCTTCACAAAACCAGTGGAGCAGAGAAGAGCCCAGCTCCCCCCGCCCGCTTGCATGCGACTCCATGCCTGTGCCACCCCACTGATGTCAGAAATGCTAAATTCTTTCATCGTTGTTTGAAACAAGACCTCCATTATAAGCCAAATTTTGACTCCCTCTCTAGAGGAAAAATAATCAGCCTGAACTTTCACAGGCATGATATTAACTCAGGGTAGAATGTCCTTTTAGGAAACTTGAGGCTGACTGAAGGAAATGTTCAAGAGACTTGGGGTGAGGGAAGCAGGGGGTGGGGGGTGACAAGGAAATACACAAAATTGAGCTGTTTTTTAAATTTCCTAGTTTACTGTTTAGGAAAAACAACCTTTTTTCCCCTTTTTTCCCTTTTTCCCAGGAATAGCTGGGAGGACTAGGCAAGTTTTCTTTTCCTCATGATATCATGAGATGCACACACTGACCAAGCAACCCCTGGAGCAGCAACACAGGGTGGAAAGTGACTGTGGAGAAGCTGGAACAGCCTGTGTGGACTTTGAGACTTTAACACTGTTTTGACTGAACAATTCAGGTGGTGAAGCACCTCTGGAAGTCTATAGTCCAACCCCTTGCTCACAGCAGAGCTAATTCCAAAGCTAGATGAGATCCTACAAGGCCTTATCCAGTCAAGCTTGGACATTTTCCAAGCATGGGTATCTCTCATCTTCCCTAGGCTCCTGCTTCTGTGCTGCACCACTCACACAGGGAAGAATTTTTCCCAATCAAAAATCAGAATTTTTCTAGTTGCAACACGTGCCACTTGCCTCTGGTCCATTCTCCATGCACCTCTGAGGAGAAACCAGTTCTGCCTTTTCTAAACTTCCCCTTTAGCCAGAAGTCTGCACCGACCCACCTGAGTCTTATCCAGGTAGAACAAACCCAGTGCCCTTAGCCTCCCTTCATACAGAAACACACAGTGGTTGAGGTTGGAAGGGACCACAAGGAGTCATCTGGTCCCACAATTCTACTCAAGCAGGGCCATTGCAGAGCACATGGCACAGGATTGCTGGTCAGCAGCTCTGCTGAGAAGGACCTGGGGGTCCTGGCGGACAACAGGCTGTCCATGAACCAGCAGTGCCCTGGGGGCCAGGAGGGCCAATGGTGTTCTGGGGTGCACTGGGAAGAGCATTGCCAGCAGGTCAGGGAATGATCCTGCCCCTCTGCCCAGCCCTGGGAGGCACATCTGGAGTGCTGGGTCCAGTCCTGGGCTCCTCAGCACAGGAGGGACAGGGAGCTCCTGGACTGGGGCCAGCAGAGGCTGCAGAGATGATTTAGGGCCTGGAGCATCTCTGGCAGGGAAAGGCTGAGGGAGCTGGGGCTGTCCAGCCTGGAGAGGAGCCCCAGCTGAGAGGGGCCCTGAGCCCTGGGTGTCCCTGTCTGCAGGGAGGGCTCCGAGCAGGGCCCAGGCTCTGCTCCAGGGGGCCCAGCAATGGCAGCAGAGGAACGGGCAGGGACTGATCCCAGGAGGTTCCACCTGGGCATGGGGCAGAACTTCTGTCCTGTGCAGTGACAGAGGACTGAACAGATTGTCCAGAGAGGGTGTGGAGTCTCCTCACTGGGGATATTCCAGAACCATCTGAACACAATCCTGTGCTCTGGGATGGCCCTGCTGTAACAGGGAGGTGGGACCAGATGACTCTGTGGTCCCTTCTAACCTGACCCATCCTATGATCCCTGTTTCCTTTCCAGGCCCCTCCACAGCCACCAGAGATTCCCAGCTCCAGAGGCAGACACTGGTGTTTTGAGCATGTGAGGTATCTGAAGTGCTCATTCAAGAATTTTTGCAGGTGGTGGGCACAGTTTCCAGCTTGTCCAATTCCGTCTTGGTCCACTGAAGACCTCAGCTTTTCCTCAGCAGCTGCACAGAAAGTGCAGTGAACAGCCAGGAGAGCACAGCTGAAGTGGGCATTTGCCCAGCTCTGAGAACTGGCTGCTCCACACCACAGGAGAGGACTGGGGGCTTGGAGGGTGAAGTTAGGGTTATCCCAGTGTGCTGATCCCATCCCACTTGGGTTATCCCAGTGTGCTTATCCCATCCCAGTTTCTGACAACAGCCCAGTGATGCCACATTATCTACACGATCCAGCCTGGAGGGAGTTCTGGGGAATAAAGGTGGCCATGTTCATAGAATTATAGAATCACAGAATATGCTGAGCTGGAAGGATTATCAAAACCAGCTCCTGGCCCTGCACAGGACACCCCAACAATCCCACCCTGTGCCTGAGAGCACTGTCCAAACTCTCCTGGAGCTCTGGCAGTCTTGGGGCCCTGACCATTCCCTGGGGAGCCTGTTCAGTGCCCAGCACCCTCTGGGGGAAAAACCTTGTCCTGATGTCCAACCTGATCCTCCTCTGAGCCAGCTTGTTCATGTTGTTCAGTTCCTCCTCACAGCAGCAGGGTGAAAGGGAAGGGAGGCATGATCAAGATGTCGATGGATGACAGTCAAGCTTTCCTGACAGAATGACATTCTGTGGTCATTCATAGCTGGAATAACGACTGACTTCAGAGGAGCTGCCTGGTCCTGGATCTTAGAAGACAAATAATTTAATGCCTTTTTTTGTCTTTTTTTTTTTTATTTTTTAATGTCTTTTTTTGTCTTTGTCTTTTTTCCCTCTATAATAGAGGCAGTAGGCTGTGACTGTAGGTGAGGACTCAGACTTTGATGTCTTCTATAATCGTCTCCTTTTCTTAAATAAGTCAAGCAAATGCTATTAACACGAGTTTTTGCAAGGAAATTGAAACTCAAGTATGTCTGGTATGTGGCAGAGATAATCAGAGAAATACTGAAGCAGCATACGACAAATTCTGTCTTCCATGCATCTTTGCCTGACTTTCCAGCATTTTGCTGTCTAATCTGTCCTCCACAGGACCTCTGCCAAACATCTGGGTGGCTTCATGGTGCCATCTTTGAAAAAAAATCCAAACCACAAACTTGTCAGGTGAATATTTTTCCTTTTTTTTTTTCAAAAAGAAGATACCCCCTCACCCTAAAAGGCACAGCAGCCAAGTTCTAAGCCCAGTGGCAAACTGAAGACCTGACATGCTGAGGCAGATGATGAGAGAAGTCAGAGCTTGCTACTGTTGAAAACAGGAAATTTCCAGACCACCAGCAGAGCTTGTGTAATTTTCTGCCATCTCCAGAATACCCACTGACACCAGGCTTCTAAATGCACAATTTAATTCAGGTAGAAAATATGTTTTGTCTTTACTTTCTGACAGACAACAGTGATAGAATTTTTGTCGTCCTGAGGTTTATCCAGTAATTATCCCCGGTAATTAAAGAAAATTGGCTTTCCAAAGAATAGGTCCTCTAAAATCTCTGCTGTTTCATAAGCTTTTTAAAAACTCTTTTTGAAACCTTTTCTTTAATAAACAGAAACCTTGCTGACATGACCTTAAAGACGCAGTAGCACTTGTACAGAGCAAATCCATACATCAGCTGCCTGTCTTCAGCATCCATGAGTAATGAGGCATCTCCAGCCCCACAATAAGAGTTTGATGCCAGACACCACTGTCATGTATTTTCTCCCTCTCAAATATATGCATCTGTGTGTGAGAAAACCCCACCTTCAAATATGGTATGTCTTTTTAGAGACATTTTCACATGAGAGAGGGAGGCTGAGGTAATCTTATTATCACCAAAACATTGTAAAAACAGCAGAGCATTGGAGAACTTTAATCCTTTTCTAAATTATGGACTGAGAACATTACAATCGTGCTGGGCACAAAGGCAGAGCTGTAACTTGACAGGCTTGTATAATTTACAGCCTCCATAGTAAAAGAGGTGTTTTTATTAAATGACTGCCTGAATTTCTACAGCCACTTCAGACTGATGATACTGGGGAGGCTTGCATTCTGCTGCCATCATTCAAATCCTTCCCTTTCACCACAAGAATATGGCTGGGGTTCCAGTTCAAACCCCATATCCAGTTATTTATCTATTACTGCTCGTCAATTCAGAGCTGAGGCTATTTGTGCTGGTACCTCGCTTCACACACCTTAAATAGCTTTTGTTTCTCATTTTAAAAAGCTTTCCTTTATCAAATAAGCATAAAACATTAACTAAACAATAGCCAAAATCTATTTATCACCAGGAAAATGCCCCTTGCATAGAAGGCCTGTATTTTATGGTCATGTATTCAAATTTATGTTTAAACTAAACTAAAATCTGACAAAGAACTGATGCTTTTTTGCTGACTGCAGAAAAGTACCTAACATTATTTTTCCCTTCTGTACTGTACAGAAAAGAAGGGCATTTGTACAGTGAAATACTTTTATCAGACTCCACTAAGGAATATTTTTGCACTGATAAAATAAGAGAAGGCAAATAGGGAAAGCGACTTCAATCTCAACATTACAGTGCAGACTCTAGAAGGATGTTTACACTGCTGGAATGAAAACAATTCATAACCAAGCTTTTAACTTAAAATAAGTAATATAAATATTTATCAGAGTAGTGTTTTAAGGCCTGTATTACTAAACTATTTCTGTATTATATTGGGAGTGACAGCTATTGTTAAAATCAAAATGCTTTCATAGCAGAAAATTAACTGAAATCCATTTAGCCAGCATGGAATTTTGCATTAGTATCCATTTACTGGGCTTAGGAAACTCAGGTCAGAATTTCAGACTGATAGACCTTATCCTGGGAGTGTGTTTTGTCTTAGCTTGACCTCTTCTGTGGATCCCACTGATATTTAGTAGAGTGTCTACATCCTTCTCTCTTTTAAGGCAGGTCCTTGAGGATGAATTCTGGATATCATTCCACGGTACATAAGTAGCTGCTGGGCCTAGGAATGCCACCACTGACTCCAGTGAAGCAGATACACAATTAAATTGCCCTAAATGCTCTTTCCTGGGGGAGAGACACAGCCCTCAAACCCTTGCAATGCCAAGGCTTCATGGTCACCCTTGGATATTCACTCTCAGGAAGCAGCACATGGGTTTTCTCAAGCACCTTTGAGTGACATCCCTCAATGGTCTTTAAAGTTAATTTTTTAATCTGCCTGCCAAGCACTCTGTTGAGGCAACCTGAGGTGGAGCAGAACAGCTCCAGCCCAAATCTACAAGTGAAAATGCATCTTCAGGCCACCAATTCACATAGACACTCCTCTCCTCCCACAGTTTACCAACATGACACACCTCCCATACACTGTTGTGGGGACCTGAGCCCTGCTCAGAAAGCCAGTAGTGCTCCATGACTTGCTTGGAAGCATCAGTTAATTCCCTTCCCAACTTCCCATCTCTCCCAAGACAGCCCCACATGCCTTGCCTAGAGCTACTGCTGCCATCTCCACATCCATGGCAGCTTCCACCGTGTCAACACTGAGGTCCAAAGAATCACAGAACCATTAAAGTTGGAAAAAATCAAAAAGGTCATCACATCCAAACATTAAGCCAGAACCCACCAAGTTCACTACTAAACCATGTCCCCAAGTGCCACATCCACACATTTTTTAACATTTCCAGGGAGAGTGATCCCACCACTTCCCCAGGCAGCCTATTCCAGTGCCTAACAACCCTTTCAGTAAAGAATTTTTTCTTAATATCCAATCTAAACCTCCCCTGGTGCAATTTGGGGTCATTTATTCTTGTCCTGTCAGTGGTTGCCTGGGAGCAGAGCCTGACCCCTACCTGGCTGCACCCTCATGTCAGGGAGTTGTGGAGAGTGAGAAGATCCCCCCTGAGCCTCCTTTTCTCCAGGCTGAGGGTCCCCCACCTCCCCAGCTCCCTCTCACAAGATTTGTGCTCCAAACTCTTCACCAGCTCTCTGCACAGCTGAGAAACATTTAAGCCACATCAGCCTTAATTCTGCCCCATTCCATGTGCAAACTTTACCAGGTTGGTTTTCTTCCTCCAGCTCTGCTACATCTGCTGCAGGAGTAAATTGTACTCAGAAATGTTTTTTTGGAGACATGTAGGAGAAAAAAAGGGAGGTTTTGCCAGAAAAGGCACAGATCAGAATGAAGAACACACCTCCAAAGAGTTCCAGATCAATGCTTCTGCAGCTACAGCACCAGCAGGAAATCCCTGCTGTGAAACCCAAGGTTCACCACTTAAAGATGGGTGCAGTTATGCCTACCCCAGTCAGAAGAGCTGTGTGCACTCAGCCCCATCAATAACATGAGGGTGGTGTTGCTTAGTTACACCATGGATAATGGCTGGAAGTGGAAGGAAATCCAATTTCAGCTTTAAATCAGCTGTTAAACCATAAAAACTTAACATCTAGGATGATTACCTTTTTTAATTGACTATGTATTTCTACATAGATGTAGTCTACCAAAAAAAAAGTATCCATATGTAGATGCATGTATGAATTTAAACCCAGAAGGGGTTGAATTTCACACAGCATCTGATTTCAAAGATTTTCTGTAAGACCTTTAAGAGAAGAAAGAAAAAAACCTCAAAAATCCAAACTGCAAAACAAATGTCAAAGGGCATTAAAACTAAGCTTACATGAAATCTCACTCCAGTTGACCACCTAGATTAACCAAGGAATTTATGTTCCATTTTCATGACATCAGTACAGCTTCAGAGTAATTTCAAGGTGCTGATTTCATGTACTGGAACAGAGGGAGCTGGATTTGCCCACAGAAAGCCACATTCCTGATTGCTTTTCCAGGTGGCAACTCAGATATTGTGTCCAGCATTTAACTGTGCTCCAGCTTCCAGTAGACTTTTAGGACTCTTTCTATACTTGAGGGCTCTGATGTTTAATAAAAGTTGACAATTTTGGTTCATTTACTGTTATTGTCACACCCGAGCATTTCATGGTGGTTAATGAAATAAAAAAAAAAAATATGGAGAACTATAAAAATCAGGTTGGAAATTCTTTAAAACACATTTTTCAGACAAAGGACTAAGAGCCTGAGGGAAATCTGGACTCTGCCAACCTTTCAGAAGTCTGGTTAGGCATCCAGATCTACTAACAAAAAAAAAAAAAAATCCACTATCTATATGATTTTGGGAAGGGGAGAAATCAACTGATTTTGTTGCCTTGTGTCTCACCTATGAAAAACAAGAATTATAATCTTCGTCACTCAAATTTCATCTTTTTAGTACTCTTAATGTGTATGTTGCTCAGAATGAGGATTTTTCTCTGTATCTCTACCAGTTATGAATCCAGCAGTAATTATTAATAATGAGGAGATGGTTCTGTAATCACCATGCCCTCAGTAGGAAGAATGGGTGACAAATTAATCCAAGCTCGAAACAAGACTGTTATCAATGCAAGGAAAGATGGCAAAGCTGCAGTGAATGCTGTGGACCCATTTCCTGCTCTTTGATATCCCAACAGCTGGGGTTTATGTGGAGCTAAGTAATTTTTGAGTCAACCACAACAAACTCCACTGCACACCTTAGTTCTTTCTGGGTGAAATGTTTGGTTATTCAAAGTGGACTCAACTGCACAGAATATCCTGAGCTGGAAGGGGCCCATGAGGATCATCAAGTCCAACTCCTGACTTCACACAGGATAGCTTAAAAATTAACCTCTGTATCAAAGAATGTTGTCCAAGTGCTCCTTGCACACCATCAGGCTTGGTGCCACTTCCCTGGGCAGCTTTCACTGCCAGATCACCTCCTCAGGGAAGAACATTTCTCTGACATCCAGCCTGAACCTCCCCTGATGCAGCTTTAAGCCATTCCCTTGCACCAGAGAGAGGAGATCAGCACACCCCTCTCCTCCCCTCCTCATGAAGAGGGGAAAGGATCAGGCTCATCTGAATTTGCAGCTGTCCAAAGACACTTCAGATCTGTTGTATGGAGGAAGATGTGCACAGTTTAGCTCTTAAAACTGGATTTTACCAATTTTTCTGACTCAGACTTGTAGCTGCTGCCACACTGCTTTTTACCATGTTTCTGGAGTCAGCCTATACAGAAACTGAGCAGGTTTGGGATTGCTGGTTGTGTAGGTAACCTGACAGTGGGAAAAGCCATGTTTTAAAGAAAAAAATAAGGAATAAATACTAGCTGGCCTATCCTGCCCTGTAAGATCTTTGTACTTTTACCATTCTTTCACTTCCCCCATCCCCAGTATTAAGGTGGTAGAAGTTGGGATAAAGCATTCATAGAAAACATCTTCCAATCAGATTTAATGTATCAGGCCGGCATGGATATGTTTATGTAACACATTTCATGACCAATATCTCTAACCAGAGAGAGGAAATCCACATGTCCCTCCAAATATTTCTGCTCCAGAAAGGAGCAGAAGGAAAAGTTAAGTCCATCACACCAGGCTACTCCTGATCCCACTGCACCTGGGAGCTGTAGCCACCAAGTGCTCCAGCCAAGACAGGGTGTCAAATGTTGAGTTTTTAATGACACCTACTGCACACAAAGAGCCATGGAAACTGCCCTGGGCCATCCAGCACACACTGTGGACAGACTGTGCACAAGTGCCTGTTATCCCTGGGTGCTTCGAAAGGGCAGCAGGACACATCTCTCCTCACAGCTGTGGTGCAGTTTCAGTGCCACTCAGTCTGGCCCCACAGGCATTTTCCTGGGTGTAAAACACCAGCAGGGATGCATGGATTTATTTTTATTTTTAATGCTAGCAGTATGTTGCCTTCAGGAGCCAAAGTGCAATAGAAAATGAATCCAGGGTTAAGCAGCAGAGAGGAATGCAATGAACAACAGGCTGTGAACAACAGCCCCGAAGGACCCAAAAGGCAGGGGCAGTGCAGGCCTGGCCAGCTGACCTGGGATGTGCAGGCCGCACTCTGTCCTTCCTCTCCTTTCAGCTCCAAGCTCAAGGCAAACACCCCTCAGCCAAAGGCTCTGGGAGTTTCCACAGGGCACCAGGGCTGTTCAAGGGTTAACTGGGGTTATTAAAGGCTGTAATCTCACAGCTTACATGCAGAGGTGCTTCATTAACCTGTCTCAGGAAGGCCCTCAGGACCAGCACAGCCTGGAGGCAGGGAAAGGCCTCGGCCTGCCTGCCAAGGTCTGTGTGCCACAAGCTCTGGAGCTCAGCTGACCTCCCAGGGAACTAACCTGGGGGACAGAGGACACACATGACCTAAACTGCTGCCATAGTGCAGCTGCCACAACTGAACAGCCTCCTGCCGGGTCAGGCCTTGGTGCTGGCTCCCTTCCTGACACAGGAATTTCACCGCCGGCACCAGAGAAGACTGAAAGGGAATCTCATCAATACATACAAGTATCTCGAACATGGGTTTTGAGATGGTGCCAGGATCTGTTCAGTGGTGCCCAGGGACAGCATGAGGAGCAATGGACATAAACTAAACACAATAAGTTCCACCTCAGTGTGAGGAAGAATTTCTGTACATTGAGGGTGGCAGAGCCCCGGAACAGCTGCCCAGGGAGAGCCTGGAGTCGCCCTCTCTGGAGACATTCCAAACCCACCTGGACACGCTCCTGTGTCACCTGCTCCAGGTGTCTGTAGGTAGAGCATAATGTCAGGCAGAATCATAAAGTTTCAGATTAATTGCTGTCTTGCTTTCTCTGAAATTCCTGCAGGTGCTGGTTGATCGCTGAGAAGGAAAAAGAAAACCAGCAAAGGTTAATATATATTTACCTTAGTGATGGCAAAGAACAGGGGAAAGTCATGCTGGAAATCCAGTGGTTTATTCTTGCAGACTCTGCTTTGCTAATGCACCAAACTGCAGATGAAGAAGAAACCAGTTTTGACAATAGAGCATTGGATCTTCTGCAGCAAACAAAGCTCTTCCTTGGGCAGAGAGCAAATGTTACCAATAGGTGAGGCTTTATAAAGGAAAGGCCTTGTAACATGGCTCTGGCCTGTTACTTAGGCTAAGTACAAGGGAACCATGGGAGAGTGGCTTGGTTGGAATAGGGGTAGAGAGACATGAGAGATGTGGGAGACGTGGGAGACGTGCTGTGTGACTGCCCCTTACCCACATCCTGTCCACATCATGGTGTATGATGCTTGGTTGACTTGGGCTTGTTGTGCCTTACAATTATGTAAACTGGTAACCAGCTAACTGCTTAAAAAGGCCGGGTTTTTGGCAATGAAGAGCACTCCTTTGTACCTGCCTGGGGTCCCTGCGTCGCAACAAGCAAACACAAAACCTAAGCCTGGTCCATTCCCATTCCCTCCTGGAGAAACAACCAGGCTGCCTCAGGAAGACAAGCAAATCCAAGACTCTTCAAAAGAGTGAAATGGATTTAGCCAGGTGGAATTGGATCATGGGGGGATTGTTTTAGGTCTGTATCTAATCCAATTGTGCTGCATAAACACCTCAATTTAGTAGAAGTGTAGAGGAAGTGCAGTAAAAATTCTACAAATGTATTTTCTACAGAAACCTGTGAGGTCCATGAGTTCCTAAGATTATAAAGTATGTATCCCCAAAATGAGATGGAGAAATATAGCTCTATTTATAGCCCTGCTACAGTGACTTTTCCCAGAAAATATCTTGTATCTATTGGTTGAGCGCCGTAATCCCCCCATGAAAGGCAAACTTAGGCTACAAAGTATTGATTGTGTATCAGCTTTCACCAAGCAGCCAACAGAGCATCCGTCCAGGCACAGGTTTTTCGGGGCTGATAAGCAAAAAATACCAAGCCATGTTTCATTTTGAGCTGGGTCAGCACCCGTCAGCCCTTTTCAGTGGTGCCAGAATGCTGCTTCCTGGGAAGTGGCAGCGGAGGAGCTCACAAGTTTCTTCATCACTACGGGCCACCCATCCCTGCTCTCCTGCCACCTTGCTTAAGGAGAAAGCATGACTGGGATTCTGGGTCTGGGAGAAATCCCAGCCTCAGGACTGCAACTCTGCTTCCCAGGAGGCAAACATGCTCCACAGTTCATGTGGAGTCTCTGCTAGTCAAAGCATCTGGGGCCATCTCAAAATCACACTCACCTGAAACACAGCAATGCTGGGAAGCCTGCTGGAAAGATTCAGAGAGTTTTGAAAATCTCAGCAAGATTTCTCCCCCCTCCCCTGGAATAAAAGGAATATTTTGTGGTCACTGAATTGCTCTCAAGTATGCAATGCAAGTAGCTCTGTTGGAGCACCCACACACATGGAGAAAACTTGTGGTACAAAATGCCAGATGTATGATCATCCAGTTTTGGTTTTCATTGTTTTCTCTCCCAGATGGTTTTATATCACACCCCTGACCCTGATTTGAAAAGCAACAAACACTTAGCTATTAAAAAATAAATTTATTATTTTCAAACTCTCATTTTACTGCTTGGGTTGTCTTTTGTTGTGGTAGCTCCTTGTTAAAGTTCATTCTCTCCTTCCATACAATCTTTTCTGTTCCTCAGCACTTGCAGCACTGTACATTCACCCTTTTGGTTCAAGCACGTGCATCTCCATTGTAGGCTCACAAGAATGTCTCTCCTCCCACTACAGTGGCACTTTTCCTAAAAAGCCCTTCTAAGTGAGGGATAACTCAGAGCCTGGTCACTCCAACATACCTACTTCCAAAGAATTATGGAATGACTTGGGTTGGAAGGGACCTTAAAGATCACCAAATTCCCCCCCCCATCATGGGCAGAGACACCTTCCACTATCCCAGGTTGCTCAGAGCCCCATCCAGCCTGGCCTTGGACACTTCCAGGGATGAGGCAGCCACAGCTTCTCTAGGCAACCTGTGCCAGGGCCTCCCCACTCTCACAGGGAACAATTTCTTCCTAATTTCCAATCTAAACCTCCTCTCCATCAGTGTGAAAGTTCCTGTCACTGCTGTTCCTGCTGAAGAGGTCCCTTCAGACGCCAGAAGGTTTCTATGATGTCTCCACACAACCTTCTCATCTCCAGGCTGAACTTTCTCAGCCTGTTTCTATAGGGGAAATGTTCCAGTCCCCTTATCAGCTTTGTGGCCTCCTCTGGCCTGGCTCCAGCAGCTCCCTGTCCTTCCTGTGTTGGGCCCCAGGGCTGGACACAGCCCTGCAGGGGGGTCTCAGCAGAGTGGGGCGGAGGGACAGAATCTCCCCCTCCCCTGCTGCACTGGAGCCTTGAATGAGATATCCCAGGTTTTCCAAGGTATTTTTAGGTGTAAAAGTTTAAACAGAAGACTGTCAGCCTCTCCAACACTGATGGCTGGGTCATTTCAGACCATTAGTGAGACACACAAATGTCCAAGAAATATGTGATTTTGTTTGCTTTCCTCTGACTGCTTAGGAGTTGGTGCCATTCTTTTCAAAGTGCCCTTTGGACCCTGGACTAAGGATGACACCATGTGAAAGCACTCCCAGTCATTGCTCATTTGGCAGGGAACTGTTTCATCTGGTTGTGCATCATGGAACACACCCTTCCCAGCAGCATTCCTTCTTCCCAGGACAGCCCAGCATAACACAGGGTGGCCCCCCTGTCATGCCATAAGTCCAGCTTCTATCCAAAATACAGCATGGAAGCAATGATGGTGTGGCATGATGGTGGTGGTACATCTTTAGATATCTCTGGGGTAAGTGAATCATGAGGAATAGGCAGCAAGAGAGGTTCAGAAAACTGGGTTTTGCCAGATAAATTTGATTAATTTGTGGATGGATTACACAACTGGGAATGAAGGCAATACAAGCAGCTACAATGTACTTGGATTTTAACAAAATATTTGATCCTGTGTCCTATGAAACCAACAGTGGAGAAATTTGTCCAAATTGGCTTGAGAAAAAAACAAACCAAAACAACTAACATGTGGGCAGCAAACAGGCTGGAAGCACAGAAACAAAGGAGAATGACAAAAAAACAATGAACCATATTGGAAAGGCTTTGTTTGTTCCATTCCTGAGGTGTGAAAATGATCAGTGTTAGTTCCGGTGTTATTAAATGGAATTAAATTGCATTCAAGAATGGATGAATGATCTGTGCATGAATGAAAGTTACAGCTGATAACAAATTGGGAATAGATACAAACACAAGTAGAATTAAAAAAAAAAAGGCAGAGGTATTTGGGAGTTTCTGGCAGGACCTGGAAAATAAGGGGTGGGAGAAGAATCAGGTGGGGATCTACACTAAAGCAGAAAAACTGAGGAGGACAATGGTCTTGAATGGTGAGTTAAAAGCAGACCTCATCCTAGGGGTGCAATTCAGAAAACTCCTTGAGCAGGTGCTTAACTTCAGGCACGTAAATTGTTACTGAGTCACTGAGAATGAAAGTAAGCCCACTAAAAGCTGTGCTGAACTGAGACCAGATTGCTCCGCACCTGGACCGAACCCATCTATTCCCCACATCTCACCACAACTTTCCCCCACAATGCATCCTTGATCTACTTTGGACTCATGGATGCTCCAAGAGCGCTTAAGGAAACATATTCAGCAGCTGTCTGTGGATTCCACTCACACAAAAGTATTTTGGAAGCCCAAATTCAGCTCAGCTTCAAGCAGAAGGGGGACAGAAAATTCCACACTTCTCCACAGACAAAAATTACACCAGCAAAGGTAAAGTTCTTCAGAACACTCCTAAGCATTTAGTTTCTGCTCAGATTTTCTTTGACAGATGGGCCACACAAACTCAATATAAAGTCTCACTGAAAGAGTTTTTCAAAGAGAAAAATTACACTATTTTATTTTTAAAATGGTCCTGGGCCTTTCCCTGAGTTTTCCTATACAGGATTTCAGAGAAACTGAAACCAGCTTACAAAAGAATTCAATATTTTAAAGGATTGCTATTTTCTAATGAAAACTGTCTGATCTGTCCTTCTCTCCTTGTAGTCACCCTTTTATCTTTGTGATAACAAATACTGATATGATATTACTGATATGATTGTCTGCATGCCTGGCACAAAAAGTCTAATTTTTTATTCTTGCCAGCAATTCCTGTGCTACCTTGCGGGACTTTGATGATCCTTGTGTGTATCAGAATATTCTTATACTCAGTGCATACTGTTCCTACTGCTGTCCAAGAGACTTGCAAACAGCCTTTCCCTTTCCACCTCATCAGAAACTTCCCCTCCAGCTCTGCTTGGCAGTGAAAACTCTTTATTCATCACCTTTTTCTGAATAGTTCTGCTGGGTCAATTGTTTGGGAGAAAAAATAAACCAACAAAACACCACAAAACAACAAACATAACAAAGAAAACAAAGAAAACCAACAAAGCAGAAAGCTGGGAAGTTGTTGATGAAGAATCACTTTTAAGGAACAACAATGAAATAAAAGTCCCTGTTAGGTCAGCAGGAGCTGACCATCTCAGCAAGGTCCTTGATCTATTCACTTGCCTATGACACAGTTCTTCCATGCCTTATGGGGAGTGGGTTTTATGAAGGATTTTCTTGTGGAGTGATGAAAAGTCTCCTGAGCTCTGATGGGTTGTTGGAAATAAATGGTGGATGAACCCCTTTGGGCTCAGTACCTTTGCTCAGTGGTCTGTGATTTGCCAACGACTTGCCTTGGGGATGATGGTGATCCCTTCTAATCCCATGCTAGTTTTTAGAGCAAAAGTTTTGTTTCTATTGTTTACAAAGTAGTGTCCACATTTATAAGTTTTTATAGATAATAATAATTCCTCAGTGCAAAATATTAAGCCACTGTGTGAGCAATCCCTCCAAGACACATTGTTTTCTTTAAGTCTTTAGCTAAAAGCCTTTATAGCAGTTGGGTTGTCTCTGATACTGTGTTCCTTCACCTCAGCTCCTGGGTTTGCTCAGATTACTGCCAGATTTCTTAATTCCCCTTTGTGCCAGCAGAGATGGTGCAGTATCTCTGGGCCAGTACCACGCTGCAGCCTGTCAAAATGTGATGGGAGATGGCCCTGAAGCCTCCCTGACTTAAACTGCAGCTGTCATTTTCCATCACTCCCCACTGCTGGAGCTTAGCTCCTGCTGGCACAGCACCCTAGGCACAGTTTAAGCCCTGCTTTTCCCTGCAGGTCTCCACTTTTCACACAACTGACACATTTTACTCTCTCCCCCTTTTCCTCCCCGCAAAATTGCTTCCTCTTGCTCCTCTGACTTTTCTTCTTTGGCCCTGTCCTTCTGTGCCTGAAGTCCCATATGCTTCCTTCCCCTCACTCACACCCATCCATGCTTCCACCACAGTATTAAGCCATAATTAGTAGGAATAGAAAACAAAAAGCTTCTTAGGAACGCTTTCCTCCATTCTCAGTGTCAAATGTAGCATATTTGCAATAAGGGTAGGGTAAGCAACATGTCCCCAGCATGAGACCCCACTCTTAGGATGACACTTCATCCACTCTGCCTGGACAGCTCTGTCCCCGAGGGGCTGGAAACCACAGCCCAGGCTCCCATTGTGTGCCTGGCCACACAGGCAGCAGGACAATGAGGGGCAGCAGGTGGGGCTGCAGTGGAGGGCAGGGAGCCCAGGGAAAAGATGAGCTGGGACAATCCAGCATGCTGAGCAGCACTCACAGGACACCGGGGGCATCGCCACTGCCAAGTCTCCGGAGGGGCAGAGAGAGACAAGAGCAGCATGGAAAGGTTTGTGGGATAGTGAAGAGGATCAGCACCTTCAGGTGCAAAGATTAATACAGGGAAAAGTGCACATTTGTTAGAAAGTGCCAAAAGTGGACCAGTTGTATCCCAAATACCACTTACCCCTCTGCGTTTCTTTTTCTCAACCCACTCAGTTACAGGCGCTGAACTCACTGATGGGATGAAGACAGGGAATAACTTTTCCAGAGCAGAAGCTGGCACTCTGGCTTTGTTGCAGTTCATACGAGAGCTAACTCATCCAGGCTACTGCATTTTTACCAGCTGGCCACAGGATAAACCTTCCACAAGTCCATAGTGCCCAGAGGCCTGCCCCAACAGAGCAGTGTGTCTGGGCAGGCTGACATTTGCCCAGGGTAGGCTGCGCTGTCTAAAGCTGCTAAAAATCATGTCATGCTTTCACTCTGCCCTTCTACCACCTGTAGGAGGGAGAATGCCATGGAAGCCTTCACATATTTCACCACTGGGTGTGTAACACTGGGGCTGCCCTGAGAGAAGTGGAGATGAGCCTGGGTCTCCTTGCTGGCACATGGACAGCGTTTCCTCAGGTGTCTGACTGTGCCCAAACACAAATCAATGGCCCAAACTTTAACCTTGCAATGCTCCCTTAAGACAAGAGACAGATGAAGCAAAGTGGGAAAACAAATGGACTGAGCCAGTCCAGCCTAAGGATACACCTAACCCTGTATTTTGTCTCCAGCTATTCTCAAATTTCCTTTATTGCTTTCTTTTTGTTTTGTTTCTTTATTGCATTTCTTTTCCAGTGTGAGGCCTGGGTTAGGTGCTTCCCCTCCCTCTCCCCATGTTCACCCCAGAGCCCACCCCTGGCAGTGTCCCAAGCAGCTGTGACACAGGGAGGCTGAGCAGAGCTGGCCATAACCCTTCTATCCTCCCTTGTCCATCTGTCTGTATTTGCCTCCCCCATCCTGAGCCCACACTCCACACACAAATGTCCATGCTGGCAAAGCCCCTTGGCAGAGGGGGCAAAGGGTGGCCATCTCTGTGCCAAAGCCATTGTTGAACACCCTGGCCTCTCCTTTTCTTCCTCACAAAACCCTCCTGTACTTTGCTTGGGGTTAGCTGGACAGAGAATTCCCTGTGATTCTCTTCCCATTGCACCAGGATCTGTCTCTGTCCTTGTCCCACTGTGTGCAAGAGTGGACACTGGATGGTGGCAGCCAAACGGGTCAGTTGCTGTTGATTTGCAAAGGGTTTTTTTCATATAAGTGGAACAATTACTTCAAGAATGGAAAAAGAAGCTAAGGACACAGGAAAAACAAACAAATAAAGCTGCTGTCCCCAGGGTCCTCAGGCAGAACCCAAAGGAAACATGAGAGAGCTGCAGGAATGGGACAAATGTACATCCAGCTTCCCCACACACGCTCCCGTTCCCATCCCCTCAGGACACAATGGCAGCCACTGTGCCTGGCTGGGCCCAGCAGCTGAACAGCTGGCAAAGTGCACAGAGTCCAGCCTCAGAGCAGGGCTGAGATGGACACCCATCCAGGGAAGTGTATCTGCTTCCCTTGGAGGCACAGGGAAGCTCTGGGATTTGCACGTGCCCCATCTGGAGCTCCCGGGAAAGGCCTGATCCTCCCTGAAGCTCTGAAAACAGGGGCTCCCCTCAGAGGGCCACGGCCAAGTCAAATGGCAAATAGGAAGGCAAGCATTAGGCTGGGAGATAGCACTTCCCTTTCTGTCACATGAAAAATGAGTCCATTAGGGAACATCCTCTCTAGAGCCTGTCGGGAAAAGCTTGGAGGCTCCCAGATAAAACAGCTTGAGTTATGTCTTCCTTGGCTTTCAGTGAGGACAAGCACAAGGATTTCCATTGTCCGCACCGTTAGCAACATTGCATCGTCCAAAAGACCTTGTTCATTTATCAGCTTCCTTTAAAATCTTTTGTTCACAAGCTTGCTTGTGTGTGAACAGAGAAAAAAATCCAGCTCTATCTAGTATCAGCCTGCAGCTGTTCACTGACAGAAGGACTCAAAAGCTACAGATATGAACATGGGAAAATCCACCCAAAGCAGAAGGAAGACACAGTAAGCAACAGCTGCATTGACAAGAATACGCTGTTTCTGTAGTGTGAGGGGGGGAAAAAGCTACAGTTACAGTAAGCATCAGAAAGTTGTCTGCAAACATTAGAATTACTATTCAGCTCAGAAGATAAACCAAATTACCTTGACTTCTAACTTTCTCTGGGTATCTGATGCTTTTCTGGACATATGCTCTGATTCCCAGCAGGGTTTGGAAATCCCAAGCCAACTCTGAACCATCTTCTAAGTGCTGGAGTCAGCAGATTTCAATCTGCCCCTGACTTTCACAGGAAAAAAGAATGAAATGAAAAAAATCCCCCAAACCTCTGTCCCCAAAACCTGCTGAGTCCTCTCAAAACCCTACATATAATATTTTGAGTATTCATAACAGGGTTGTGTGTGGGACATAGCAGATGGTTTTTATGCTGTTTTAAACCAAACAGATCCCAGGAACAGGAGTTTTCTAAGTGTGTTCTCAGGACATAGCTCCTCCCTGAGTCCTCCTTCCTGAGACCTCACAGCCAGAAA
The DNA here is from genome assembly GCA_013399945.1 of Ploceus nigricollis. NCBI lineage: Eukaryota > Metazoa > Chordata > Aves > Passeriformes > Ploceidae > Ploceus > Ploceus nigricollis. The sequence goes on from VXBC01009716.1 coordinate 133,537, forward strand.
CAGAGATTAGTACTGGCTTTCCCAGCTCTCCAGGACTTCCAACTTATATTTCTGTTTGCATCCCACCCTTGCAGGCCCTCTACTTTATAATTTACCACCTCAGGCATAAATAACTATTAAAATACATAGCAAAGTGATTGTGTAATGTTTGTAAAAATTATCACGCTTTACTTGAGATGTGCAAGAAATTCTATAGAGCCGAAGAATGCAACAGCAGAGCCTATCTGCACTTCCCTGCTTCTGGTCCTTCACTGTCCTTTATCAGCCCTCTCCAAATCCTCTTAGGAGGACCCTTTTGCACTCCTGGACAGGGTGTTGCAACACCAAATTTAAGCTTTTCTCCTGTAGCTCCCCTTCACAGGTACTTGACTCATTAAAAAGGTTCTCTTCTGCAGAGGTGTGTTCCCTTCTTGATTTTTTACCTTCCCAAGCTTTCTTTGCAAACGGCTTCTTAGCCCTTCTCCTAAGGGAATGCTTGTCCCTCAGTTCCCAGAGAATCTGCATAACCTGACCTTCTCCAGGATGGAGCAATTCCTTTGTTATCTGAAGATAACAAGCCCATTCAGGTGCCAACAGTCTCTAATAGTCCATCTATTCATAGACAGAGAAACCAGGTCCCCTCCCTTCTTTCCAGTGCAACATTTGTGAGATAGGGGCACAAGAGAAGGTGGTGCTAGATCTCAAGTGTGGAAGCCATCTATAAAACAAACCTTCTTCTTTGATGAGGGAGGTGTTTCTGTCCAGGAACTGCTGGGACACTGGAAAGGAAGTGCCACTCCACGATGTGCCATGGAGCTCATGTAAGATGTTTCTCTACAGCGCAGAGCCTCAGATATTTGTGAAACAGAAATGGTGCTTTCCTGACCTGTGGGAAGCTCCCCTTCTGAGGATGGTGACTGGCATCAATTAGCCTTATTAATAAAAATTTGAAACCCAAAACCGAAACTGTTCATGTCTGGACATGAGAACCCACTCAGGGAAAAGGGCTCCCAGATCAGCCAGCAGACAGTACCTTGGGAAGAGCTAAAGGACAGGATGAGGAGCTACCAACATCAGGAACCTGCTCCAGGAGGTTATTGCAATGTCAGGATGAGGTGAAAGCCCAGAGGAGAGCTTCAGCACACAAAGAAACGAGACAACAGCACAACAGAGTTTTGCTTGGGGTACAGATTTGCACCACGAGGGATGAAGAAGGACCAAGAACGGAGCCAAGGGAGGAGACAGTGCAGGAGATCTGGAGTTTCAATGAAGGAGAGCAGTGTGGGACATGTGTTAGTGATTTTTTTAGTTACTAAGGCAGTTTAGTTCCATTCAACAAAAGCCACATTATAGATCCTGCATGCTACACCCTGAGCTATGTATATGCAATTATGCCCGTGGCCAGCAAGCACCCACCACTGCTTCCTTCTGCTTTTCAGATACTCAAGAGACATCAAGAGGATGGACAAGAATTACAGCCAGGCAAACTCTGACCAGGCACAAGGATTCTTAGCAAAGAAACAGAAGTTCTTAAACTTTCTTAACAAAAGTTCTTTGCAAGGTTCTTCCACCTGATGCTGGTGTAGCACTGAGGCATTACCCAGAGAGACTGGGGTCTCCATCCTTGGATGTTTTGGCTGCACAAGGCCCTGAGCAACCCAATCCAGCTTGGGAAGTGGCCCTGCTGTGAGCAGTGGACTGGACTAGATGAATTCCAACCTAGCTCTTTATAAGAGCAATGTTTCTCTCAGACCTGTGTCTATTTACGTGCAGTAAAACATCTGGAAGGCAGCATAAGGTCGTGCATAGGAAGTTGTGTCTGCCTGTTAACTCCAGCTCCAGATTCAGGGAAAACAGCAGTGGAGCAAGAGGGTGTCTTAGCTGAGTGTAAAAAGCCAAATGCTGCTGGGGTGAGGTAGCAGAGCTGCAGAGAGGGGAGGACATCTCCTTGGACACTCCTGGGGAGATGCAGCCCTTGAGAAATTGCTCACATTGCCCAGCTGTTGCTGAAGTGTTCTGCTCCTGTGGAGTGATGGAGGAGCTTTGGGAGCTCTCCAGGGGCAGCAGCAGTGGATTTCACAGACACCTGTGAGAATTTCTTTCTACTTCCCCAGGAGGGCAGCTATCACTTCACCAGCCTTTCTGACTCTGCCCAAACGACCTTCTCACCCACATCAGGAGTTTTGCCCAGACCAAACAAGAACCTCCTCAGCCTTTGGATGGAACTCAGACAAACCAGACATGACTTTGACCATGCCTAACAAGACACCTCAATCAGCCAAAACCTGACTGTGTGTAAATGCTGTGAACAGAGACCTGAAATAGCTGAGGGCTGAGCTTAGAACAAAGATGTTTGTCACCCTCCTGGACAGAGGGACAGTGCCTGAGCTCCTGTTTGCCCATCGCTCACTCAAACGCCCAGTGACTTGGACTTGGGAAAGCCAGGGATGCTGAGGAGCTCATAGGAGACAGGGTATTCTCACTGTCCACACTGCCTGAATTCTCAATAAAGCCATTTATTCAAAAGCCATGTGGCACCTGGCCAGTGACTGAAGGCTCTGGCTATAAGTGCCACTGTGAAAAGGGGCAACATCTTTCAAAAAAGCTTAAATTTGACCACTATAAAATGCACAGTCTTGGAGCATACTGGTGCTGGAACACTCCATTATAGGACTAAAATGCTGCATTCCCAAAACAGAAGCAGAGAAAAAAGAAGCAAATGATAGCACTGTATTCAGGTGGTCATTAATATTATATGCAATGTAGTATTTTAGGCTATTAATATTTTAACAGCAATTAATTTTCCCAGGTGTAGATGTAATCAACACAGAGCCGAGCAGTAAAATATCCTGACTGTTTATCCGCGGGAATAGCTTTTAATTCAGCAGTTTTGGAGGAGGAAATTACAAGTAAAATAGTTTATCTCAGTAGAGAGAATTTATTTACACTGTTTTATTTTGTGATACTATTGTTTTGAGGGTTTTATATGTTTGTCTCTTTGTCAGGCAACAAAAGTTTATTCTGTTTGTTCGTCTGACCATGTTAAGAAGACAAAAATCAGCAGATCTATAGAGTATTTATTGTCCCTGGAATGCAAAGGGGACATCCAAAATACTGGTTGAGAGCCTTGTACTTCTTCATGGACAATTTTTGATGCTTTCACAGAGGTAACAAGATCAGCCATTCTTCCCTTTAAAAATACACCTGTTTTCAGAATTTGGATGTGCACTACACATCTGCACACAATGAGAGGTCCAGCTTATCCCCATCCCACAGTCATTCACATGGCTTCCAAACTAAAATCCCACCCTGATGAAGCTCCATATAAAATATCTCGCTCTTTGGCAGACAATATATGCCTTATACATTTCAGCAAACTATTCAGTGTGGGTCCCTGTGTCAGGATAATTCTGCCACTGCAGATTAACAGAATCATTGCACTTACCTTTCAAATACAGCTGCTCTCCTGGGAGTAAATACCATGATTATTTAGCAGTTCGCAGCACTGTTAAGACAACTAAAATATGCCCTGCCCAAATCCCCATAAAAGGAGCAATTTTCTCCTAATATCTTGCTTTCCTATTCCTTGTTTGTATAGACCTGGGCATGTTACACATGTGTATGAAATGTAAAACCTTTGCCTCAGTGTAGACAGAAAGCAAATAAAATGGAATTGAAGCTCCACATTTGTTTCAGTAAGAGCAGAACCACCTGAGAGACCACAGAGAAAAGACTGAGCATTGCTTTTGAAGGAAGGAAGGAAGGAAGCTATGTCACAGCAAGATGTTCTAAAAATTGGAGATCAGCTGCAGGTTTGGGGACAGAAAGTCTTTTATTGATAGGTCTCAGCAGTCTGAAAAGAAAAAAACCCTTGTGCATTTAATGTTGAAGCCATTCTTGAACTAAGGATTGATACAAACACACCAGCAGGTAAGGAATGCAAGAGGTTAACAGCAAAGCCATTTTAAGCAGAAAAGGAAGCTGATTCATAGGCAGTGAGGAGAAGAGAAAAAAAGGGGGGGTTGTCACCTTGAGATTCTATCATATTATTAATGATGAAATAGAGATCAGTGGTTCATACCTGTAATTTATCAGAACCATGCTTGCTCTTTCAAATATCTGTTCCAAAAGCAAAAAAAAAAAAAAACCCAAAAAACCCCAAAAAACCAAAAACCAAACCCAAGAAAAGAATGACGGCGTTTCTGTACAGTTCTGCATGCCAGGGTAAAAAATGTCACTTTCCATTGACTTCCTGGTGTGTGGGAGGCACCTGTTCCCTGTTCCTTGTCGGAGTAAACGAACGCAGCCTTATCACCCTGCCCCCCCCCGGGAGAGGAGCGCGGCGGCTGCAAAGGACGCGGCACCCCTGCCAGATAAGGCACTAATGTCAGCCTGGGAATTCTTTGGGCTAAATATGATGAATTTATCGAGTCTTCCAGCATAAAACATCAATCCCAGGTACATGACCATCCTTGTAGCTTTTTTTTGACTCCTTTCACATCCCACCTAATAAAGAAATCTGACTGGAGTCGTGCACTCCTTGCACAAACACAGTTTCTAATTACTGCTCTGAAAAAGTTTAAACTAGTGAATGAGAAGGTTAAAGAAGAAACTTTGCACAAAACAGAAAGGAGCAATTAATTAAAAATATATTAACCAATCACACAGAATCCATTATTTAATGCTGTTAACTATTGAGCCTGCATAAAATCACCCTTTAAAGGTGAGAATAGTTTTATTATAGGACATGTTTCACCTGCTCAGTACTTACGTCGTCTAATCTGGCTGTTAATCGTAAAGTTGCCACCACACTGTTATTTAGAGTTGAAAACTACCCTGTATAATTAAAATACTCTTTGAAAATACTCCTTGAAAATACACAGAATATCCTAGAAAATACTCCTAGAAAATACGCTATTCACATCCTTTCCCAATCTTTCACCAAAAACCAGAGGAAATAAAACCCAAACCACCAAACTAGTTTCCTGTTGAATGCACAGCATGGAATTATGTGATTTACCTTTGAAAGGCTAAAAACCAGATAAATTAACAAAAAAAACCCAAACAAACCCAAACCACCAAACTAGATTCCTTCCAGTGACTGAAGCTGGAATAATTTTATTTCAAATCTATTGCACATTTTATTATTCATGGTGTTTGTTTGCTTTCGGGGCTTTCCTCAGCTTGGACAGTAGAAACACGTTCATCTGTTTCTTTTTTGGCTTCCAGTCGGTTTCACTTTCAGATTCTCATGTTTCACACTCCAGCCTTCAGGTTTCAAGCACTGCAAAGGAATACTTATTCCATTTAAACAAACAAAAACCCCGCGGCCGCCGGGCGCACTCACACCGTGTCTATTGCTCTGCAAAGCCTGAGCCCATCCTGTCCCCTGAAGCATTCTACTGATGGTTTTGCTGGGGAAATAAATTAAATAAATAGGAGTGATGACGAATTTAGGATTTATTAAAAAACCCCAAGAGCTCTGCAGCGCTCTCCAACAGAGGCCAATAAAATATCATTAAATATTATCGATTACACGATAACCGCGCGCCGGGTTCCTGATGAGGAGCCGTGACACCGGACTTGGTGCCCCGCCGAAGTGTCCCAAGACGTAAATAATGCCGGCGGTGTTGCCACCCGGCGGCTGCGGTGGGGTTGGGAGCAGCACAGCCCCCTTCCCTCGGGGCTGCAGGGATGGAAAGGAGGAGCGGCTGTCCCGGGAGCGCGGCGGCAGCTCCGCGGCAGCTCCGCGACGTTTGATTTAATCATTTATGCTTTTAAATGGGTGAGGCAGCTCAGCAAAAGAAGGGGAGCTAGTGCGAAAAGGGTGGGTTTTGCTGCTGCACTGTTGTATTATTTTTTGTTATTATTTTTTGCCTTTTTTTTGGGGGGGTGTTGCTTTTTGGTGGTTTTGTTTTTGTTTTTGTTTTTTGTTTTTTTTTCCGGAGGAAGGGTGGTATTTAACATATGGCACTCGGTAATCTCTACACGGAGGCTGTTAAAACATCTGCTGCCTCCAAACGCACGCGGCAGCGCCCGTGGGCACGGGGACAAGGCGAAGGGGCAGCTCGGGCACGCTGGCTTCCGCGGCCGCGGATCCCTGGCTCCCTGTCCGCCGGCCGCGCTTCCCAGGGACGGTGTTTCCCCGCTGGAAACGGGCACCGAGAGCACATAAAAGCCATCGCACCGGGAGAAAGTGCTTTGGTTGTTTTGGTAGGGTTTTTTCTTTCTTTTTTTTTTTTTCACGACGTTGTTGCAGATCAGCGGCACCTCCGCGTGCAGAGCTGGCACGCTTCCATTTATTATTGATTTAGGGAGGTTTTTTTTTTTTTTTCCTAACGGGACATCCCCACCACACGCCCAGCACCGTGGCCCGCCCGCGGTGCCCTCGGCTGCTCTCCCGGCTGCCGCCCCATCGCGGGGCGCGGGGGGCCCCGCATCCCTTCCGTGCCGTGCCCCAGACATCACCCCACTTCGGAAAGTCGCTGCCGGACAATCGGGACACCCGTTGTCCTCCCCCCCGAAACCCACATAAATCACAATCGCTGCATTGTCGGGCTACAAAGCCAGACGGGAGCGCTTATGAATTTAAGTTTGGAGAAGGAAAACGTGCGCTGACACAACACGCTCCCTGTTCGCAGGAGCAGCCAGGAAGGGGAAATGAATGGTGGAAGTTAAAGAGCCTTTCATTGCGGAGCGCGCCGCAGCGGGTCCCGCTCGCCGCCCTCGCCGTGCGCCGGGGGGTGCCCCCTCCTCGCCGCCCCTCAAACGCGAGCCTTGCCTGGCACAGCTCTGCCCGGGTCCCGGGAACCCGCGCCTCGGCCGCCGGGGCCACACACGATGCCCGGCAGCCCCCCACGTCTCGGCTGCGCCCGGGGGCTGCGCGCTCCGCGGACGGGACGAGGGATACGCGCGGATGAGTTTGTGGGGAGATGCCGCTCTCGGCTGTCCCCCGCTACAGGGGGACGGGGGCAGGCGACAGTCCCGCTGGCTTTTTGCTGCCCAAGTAGCCCTTTGCTCCGACGGGCGGGTTAGCTGCGGGGCCGTGTCCCAGCCAGCTCTTGCCGGGGCAGCCTTGCTGCTGGACTCCGGCAGGAGTCGGCACAGCTGTTCCCACCCCTCCCATCCGCTCTCATGCAGAAGGGCGAGCGCTGGCGTGGGAGGGGGCGCCGGTGCCCACTGGCGGGCATCGACGGCCGCTCGCCCGCCTTGCCNCGCCTTGCCCCCGGTGCCGGCAGAGCCCGTGCGGCTGCCGGGTCCGGCGGTGCGCTCAGGTGAGCGGGCGCCCTCTCGCCCCATCCCTCTCGGATTGCTCTCGATGCCCGGGCATCATGCGCCCTTAAAATATAATCTGCCCGGTAACAATCAGCGCGCAGCGGCGAGAGCCCCAGAGCTATTGGCTATGCAAATAGCGGGAGGGGAAGCGGCGCCCCAAAGTCCCCGCTCGCACTTTTAAGGNCGCTGCGTTTCCTAGAAAGTTGTATCAGTGTGGCCATGCAACGCTAAGACGGTTCGCCTGCTCGAACCGCGAATGTGTGCCGGAGGAAGTGGCGTGGTGGTTGTGAGATTTCGCTCCCAAGACGCCGCGGAACCCCCACCCCTGAAGGGTTTTTTGGGGGGGTTGCTGTTGGCGGGGAGCTCTGTCCCCCTCCGGCTGCAGGTTTAAGGAGGTGCCAGAGCAGGGAGAGCGGGACATGGATCTGGCACCTTGCTATGCCAGGGCATTTCATACTTCGCCCCATCGTCTGGGTGGGTACCGAGGGGCGCCCACAGCTCCTTGCAATAAGAAAAGGAGAGGGAAATTGATCGGGACGGGCTCCCTCAAAAGGCAAGTGTGGAACGGGTTTAATTTGGTTGCTGGAAGGAAGCAAAAGAGAAGCTGTCATTTGTGTCTGTGTGTCCCTATACGAGGGCCTCCTGGTTCCTTGTTAGCTTATAGAGAGGGAGAAAAAA
>VXBC01009716.1:143997-168997 GCA_013399945.1 Ploceus nigricollis
CTCCTCCTTGTCCCCCTCCGGAGCTCAGCCGGTGCGGAAAGGGGCGCGGGGGACACCGGCAGCCCGCGGGGGAAGTCGCCCCTTCCGGGGGGCTCCGGGAGCGGGGTGCAGGAGGGGAGGAAGCGCGGCGTGGTGGTGGGGGGGGAGAGTTGGAAAAGTCATTTGCAACTAAAAGCAAAGAAAATCCGCCTCCGGGAGCGCTTGTGATTGAGGCATTCCTGGGAAAAAGGAGCAGCACGCGGGGCAGGGCGAGGGTCGGGGGGCGCCCCGTGTGCCCCGCGTTCTGCCCGGCGAGGGTTCCGTGCCCACGTATGCAGTGGGGAGGACGTGCCTTCTTCTCGCCATGTTGCGCTGCATGCGGACTCTGCTCGCAGGCGCCGAGCCCGGCTGCCCCCGCTGCTTTCCGGGGGGCTCGGGAGTGCCCCCCGCCCCCGCGGAACGGGACCCCCGGTGTGTCGGGGCCGTGGGGCGGGCGCTGAACCCCCTGTTCGCCCCGAGGCTTCAGGAGCCGCGGCAGCGGGCCCGGAGCCCCGCAGAGTCGCCTGCCTTGCGCTGGCCCCACCAGCCATCCTTTGCCCCTTCGGATCTCCTTTGGGGGGGACCTTTCCCGAGCCAAACTCCGTGGGTTGGAAAGCCCAGACTCCCCGCTTGGTTTTCATGTGCGATTTGTGCTTTTTCTCCGCGGCTCCGATTTTTTGTAAATTTTTAAAAGAATTTTGCTGCTCGCTGCCTGCTAAAAGGATCCAGGCGGCTCGGGCTCTCTCTCCACCCCACCTCGCCCTCGCTATGTCTCCCGTCCTTCCCCCACAACGCGGGATTGGGGGCGCAGGGCTGGGGGACACCCGGCCGGGGAATTTTTACAATTGTCGGAAACGATAGGGGATCGTCCCAGGATACCACCAGCCCCAAAACCGGGACCGCCGGGGAAGTCTTGATATTTTTTATCGATTTTTTGAAAATATGACGAAATAAAAAAGAAAAATTGGGTCGCAAAGAAAAAAAAAAAAGTCTGAGGCTGCTCGCTTGCTGCTGGATGGGGCTTTTCGGCTCTCCCACACAGTGTCTTGAATTCATTTCTTACTGAATGAACTAAAGGAATGTGAAAGCCGATTGACAGCCTTCCCAGCCTCTCCACAGATCTCCCCCTCCCCCAAAATTTAGCTCCCCGGGAAACAAAAATAGGAGCAAAAGGAAGGGAAGTAGTGGTCTGTTTGGTGGGTTCACTAATTTATTTTTTCCTTCTTGTCTCTTTCTCGCTTCCCACCCCCGTTTCCCCCCGACTGCCCATCGTTCCCTCCCCGCGCTCCTCACTTGCAGGTCTGCGAAGAGCAGAAGTGCGAAGAAGAAGTTTTCCCTCTGGCCATGAATTACTTGGACAGATTCTTAGCTGTGGTGCCCACTCGGAAGTGCCATCTGCAGCTGCTGGGGGCGGTGTGCATGTTCCTGGCCTCCAAGCTGAAAGAGACAATCCCCCTCACAGCCGAGAAGCTGTGCATTTACACGGACAATTCCATCAAACCCCAAGAGCTGCTGGTAAGCAGCCCCATTCCTCCCTCCTCTCCGGCACAGCACCTTTCTCTCGCTGGCACAGCACCCAGCANCGGAATGCCCGAGGGGGGCCCGGAATGCTCGGCCGTGTCCAAGAGGCAACGGCACCAACTTATGCCCAGGGAGTTCCACCTGAACACGAGGAAGAACTTCTTCACTGTGCAGTGACTGAGCCCTGAACAGATTGTCCAGAGAGGGTGTGGAGTCTCTCTCACTGGGGATATTCCAGAATTGTCTGGACACAATCTTATGCCCTGTGCTCTGGGATGGCCGTGCTAGAGCAGGGAGGTGGCACCAGGTGCCCCACTATGGTCCCTTCCAGCCTGACCCATCCTGTGTGATCTCAGTTAAACCACCTCGTGTCTGCTGCTTCTCTCAGTTCAGACACAGTGGAAGCAGAAGCAAATTGATAATTACTGAAGGAAATAAGTGATGTATACATCATGGTGTGGAGCACTGGACGTGCACCAGGGCCCCTTGGTGACATGGATGCTAGGTCAGAGAGATGGCCATAGCCGTAGCCATCATCCAAGTTGTTGAAGAATTTTTCCTATGAATCACTGGGAATTCCCCCTGGGGAGGGGCTGGGGTTGATAGCTCCAGCTTCCTTAGAGTTAAAGAGCCTTGCCCTCAAACCCTGCCTGGCTGTCAGGGCCACGAGGTGTCCCGACGGTGGCACAGATGGGCGGGGGAAGTGCCGTGGTCCCCACGTGCAGATATGCAGAGCAATGTCCCTACCTTCTTGTGCCACGTGGATTTAAGCATGTGTTTAAAGTGCTTCCTTGTATTTGGTCCTCTGGGTTGACTGTTCTCTCTCAAAACCTGTCACATCAGTAATGCTGGGAAGAGCAGGCCTTGCGTTCACATAATCACCATTATGTTCCAACATTTCACAGGTTTTCTTGAGAAATTAAAAAATCCTGTCTAGTTTCTGCGGCCTTTTGCATATATGTGAGAGTTTTCAGACCATGGAGGACTCTGTCATAATCCAGCAGGAATGTCCGTAGGAAAGTAACTTGCTGTTAAAGTGGGCATCTATTCAGGGAAACGACTGCAGAAATGGCATTGTGGGGTCCATGTTTATGGTTTCTCAGCAACGCTGGTTGACGTCTCCGCGGCTGCAAAATTAAAGGACTTTTTTTTTTTTCTGACTTGCCAGCTCTGTCAGCTCAGCTGGGGCTCCCCACCATGCTGGGCTCCATCAGGCATCATCAGGACTCAGGAATCAGTGCGTGGAATTTAGTTAATAGCTAATAGTTGATGGATGAGGCAAATGTGAGCTGGAGGCCTGAGCTTTGCTCACTCTGTGGGGCACTGAAAGGTGTTCAGAACTCGGTTTAAATGTTGAAACACGCAGGTCATGCACCCCATGGCTGGATCTGGGATCGGGTGCTGTTTGCACATGGAATCCCATTTCAGGGAATGGCCGGTAGTTACATACACGCCCAAGCTTTCCTTTGATTGCAGTGGGAGTTTTGGGCGTGCAAAGAATCTGGGAATGGCTCCTACATGATTTACTGGCAGATAATTTACACAGGCTACTTCTTGGCTGTGTTGTGTGTGTTTCCTTTCTGCAGAGCCTCTCTTGAAGTAGTTTAAGCACCATCAGATTTATCTGCAGGACCTTTGGAGTACAGTTTTGGGAGGGAATGCCATCAAGCCGACTTCCCCAGTTTTGAAAAAAGGAATGTATATCTAGGTTATTTTCGTGCATGGCTGTCCCTAGGGCTTTAAATGGCTATAAAGTAAGGACTATAGCCATTTAAAAGAAGTTACTAGGAAAGGACCACAGTGACCTTGGCAATATCTAATTGCAGGCTAAACTTTCTGGGTGGGCATTCAGCACTGGATACAAAAAAAAAAAAAAGTAAAACCTTGGCAGGAGCCGCCAGGTCTCATTATTTTCAGTAGAGCCTGACATTTCTGGTGTTCAAAAAAAAAAGAATATAAAGTCAACAACTTCAAAGCAGTAGAGGCATATGGAAAAAAGGGTTTGAGCAAAACAAATTTAGCATTGATAAAGTTATAATAAGAAGTAAGCAGAGGTTTTTTGCAGGCTTGCTTATGACTATTCTTCTCTTTTGCTCTCCCTGTCCACCCTCTGCAGGAATGGGAGCTGGTGGTGCTGGGGAAGTTGAAGTGGAACCTTGCAGCCGTCACCCCACACGATTTCATTGAACACATCCTAAGGAAGGTGCCTCTCCCTAAAGACAAGTTGCTTTTGATCCGGAAGCATGCACAAACCTTCATCGCCCTTTGTGCCACAGGTAGGCTCAGCTGCTCTGGCTGCTGCTGCTGCTCATAGTGTGGTTGGAAGGGCAGATTTGTTCCTGGTGGTGCTTCATCCCCTCCATCCTTACATGATGTGGGAAGAGGAGCTAAATCCCATGGGACTGTTTGCAAAGGGTGTTGTGAATCAGGCCCCAAAACTGCATTGGGCAAAATCCTTGTAGTAATGACCTGTAGTGCAGCTGACGTGTGTGGTGCTTTTACAGTGAAGTCTTGTAAGGCTGGATTAGACCATCCTGGGTTTTATTTTGCCCATTCACTGCTTCTTTTAGAGGGCCACAGATCATTTGTAAGGACAGCTCCAAACACAGAAGCTGTTATGGCACATTAGCCCAAAATGTATTGAGCTAATGCATTCCATGAATGTGTTCATAAACTTTTTGTTAATCTGGACTCGGTCCAGATAGAAGGAAAAATTGTGTATTTTAGCATTTATGTGATACTACCACATCCCTGAAGCACAGGGAATGACAGTTTAAAAGGTAATTACTTAAAAAAAAAAAAAATTGGATTCTTTCCTAGCTTCACCCCAAGAAAGCAGTGAAACTACCGTGTTTCATAGGGAACCATTGCACTCCCTTTCTGTCACATGGCTGAGCACAGTTTCTGAAGATTTCTCTGAGAATAATTGCTTCTGTGGAAGAGAGACTTTTTAATTTTGACCTGTCTGCAAAACACTGGTTTTTGTTTGTGTGTTATTTTGTTGTTTGGGTTTTGCTTCCCTCAGTTACTTTTACAAAATGAGTGTACTCTGAATTTTCATCCAAAGGGTTAATGGTAAGACTACTTTTTAGAAGCTAGACCTGGACTAGACAAATAGCATGCAGTGTTTTCCAGAGTCATTATCAAGTAGTGGATGGCTCAGTTTTTGAATTCAGCAGGTTGACATACCTAGTCCTTTGTCATAGGAGCTGTTCTGCCTGTGTGTTTGCAGAAGGGAAGGGAAGACGGGGTGCAACTTTTGGGTTTGACTGCCTGCTTCTTGTGTATAAGATGTAGTGACTGCTTATACAATGTTGGCCGATTCTTCCTACCTCAGTTGATGTGTTTTAGAGATTTGTACATGGGCTGTGTTAGGGTAATTGACTTTTTGGTTGCCATGATGCTCAGACCTTCCCTTCTTTTCCCACTGCTGCGTGATCCTTTTGATGCAGCATGGACCATGGAACTCAATAGAAATACTGCTCAAATACTGCAGGATCACTCTTGGTGATTTCTTTGCCTTCTCCCCTTAGGATGCATTCACATGTTCTGCCTTGTGTGATATGAAAAAGATGGTCATTCCCATGGACATTTCCCTGGGTCTTCACACCATCAGCCATCAAACTCCAATACAGCTCCATGTTGCCTTCCAAACAAGACAATCTTCCCACTCTTTTGTTGCTTTCACTTCCTCCAATAGTGTTTTGGTTTGCTTTCTTTTTTATCCAGGGCATTATTTTCTTGAGAGCCCTAAAATTTCATTATGATTTAACAACTCAAATTCTGGTCCATAATCCTTTGCCCTTAAAGTTTTCCATATAACTGAACCATTGCAAGACTGTGGTCCATGAAAGAGTCTCCGAAGTCCATGGCTTCTTTCCACTCCATGGATTCTTTGGTGGTTAGCTCCATGCTCTAGAAGTCCTTTTACTGAGATCCAGAGCAGTGCCTCCTTTCCAGCCCTCAGCCCAGTCATGCAGTTCCCTCATGTGTGTCCCCCATGTGATCTGCCTCTCATGTTATATGTCTCCAGTGCATGAAATTAGGTCCTTTGTGTAGAGTTTAAAGAGGCAACAAATCAAGAGTTTCTTCCCTTGAAAGACATAATTGCTGAGTACAGAGCTTCCCAAAAGTGAGGGCACCGTAGTGCTGGCTGGAGATTTTCTTTTCTTCTCATGCCATTGTCCACAGACCACTGTGTAGTTTTGAGAAGGACCCACAACACTTTTTCATTTCGAAAGCAGAGATCTGACCCAGGCACTCAGTACCACATTCCCATATTACCTATGAACTGCTACATCAGTTTCCATTGTGGAAATGTTGTTCTTACTACAGAATTTCCCTTTCACTGCCACTCTTTGAAGAAAAGCCCCTTCTCATCAGACTTCCTTCCAGATCCAGTTGTCATTTCCTTTTCTTGTCCTGTTTGTTGCAGAGCTCTCATCAGCTGCTCTGTTTCTTCTTTCTCTTTTTCCCTTAGAGCTGCTGCTCTCTGCCAGCCCGGGTTAAGCCTGGTGTTTCATTTCCCCATTTGCCTCCTTTCAGCAATAGGACCTCCTCTGACATGAGGCTCCCCCTTTCCTTGCTCCCCATGTGTGTTTTTAGCCTAGGTTTAACTCTTTACTATTCCCAAAGCTGACCTGGCTGCCTGGCTAATAGCTCTGGTCTGGAGCACAGCAGTGAATTTCTTTCTATTTCCTGACTCATCTCAGCTCAGCTTTGTCTGCTTTCAAGTACTTTTCTTCTTTAAAGTATCATGCTAAATCTGGATATTTTGAACTTTTCTCCCCTAGCCTTAGTTCTTCTTCACCAACTGCTCTATTTAATTTCCCAGCAAAAACATTTTACCAGAAATTCCCAGGTGTTCCCTGCCTGTACAGAGCTGGCTTTGATCTCAGTCCTGCAGCACTTAGTGTCAGCAAACGAAGAGGGAAACAGCCATGAACAGTTACTGGGTATTGTGCTGGATGTGTAGGATCACTGTGATACTCATCCCTGTTCTCCTTTCCATCTGAACATTCCCCAAAAGGAGGTGATATGCCATTCTTCTGCATATTCCTTTCAGTCATGTTCGGTCACTTTGGCACTCTCTGTGTTTCTCTGCCTTTATTTTGAGCCCAGTTCCTGAACCAAGCTGCGTGGATATAAACCCACGGCCTCTCCCCAGTCCTTGCAGTGATTAATGATTCACATGAGCATGACTGGAACTGGAATGTTTCCCTCTTTGCCCTTGGTCCCATCGGAACATACGGCTGCTGAGCAGGACAGAAGCTTGTATGTCCTCCTGAATAAAGAGTTTTCTCTTTCATTGCTCTGCAATCACAAAGGTTTCAGGAGTCTCCTTCTCCATTAGGAGGGCATGGAAGTGGCATTTTCCTCCAGCTGCCTTGCTCACTGTACAGTAAGAGTGCATAGATGGACACTATGCACTGGCATGGCCTGATCTGTCACGATGTCATTGTTTTCTCATCCCACCAGTGGCTCCCTGTGCAAGCCAAAATCTCCTTCAGAACGCTACTGGATTTTCAAGGCACCAAGAGGATGCATTTGGGGCCTTTAAGTGGTGCTTGTGGCTTCTCTTTTATGAGGAGAGACTGAGGGAGCTGGGCTTGGTTAGTCTGGAGAAGAGAAGACTGAGAGAGGATCTCATTAATGCGTACAAATACCTCAAAGAGGGTGTCAGAGAATGGTGCCAGGCTCTTTTAAGTGATGCCCAGCGACAGGATGAGGAGCAGTGGCCATAAACTGAAACACAAGAAGTTCCATCTCAGTGTGAGGAAGAATTTCTGTACATTGAGGGTGGCAGAGCCCTGGAACAGCTGCCCACGGAGGGCCTGGAGTCTCCCTCTCTGGAGACATTCCAAACCCACCTGGACATGCTCCTGTGTCACCTGCTCCAGGGGACCCTGCCTTGGCAGGGGTGTGGACTGGGTTGTCTCCAGAGGTCCCTTCCAGCCCTAATGATTCTGGGATTCTTCAGTATGAGACGTTGCTGTTCAGCTGTGAGCCCAATGGAGACCATCCTTGTTTTGCTCACTGGGCTTGTGTTGCTTTTCCACCCTGCCCACACCTCCATCTCTTTACTGCTCTGCACCCTTTGTTCCTCTGTCTCTTTGCACAGCACTGCACAGCTTGGAAATGTTCTCTCAGGGGCTGGCCATTCGCCTGTGCTGTGATTCCAGCCAGGGAATCACTGCTGGAAAGAGTGGGAGAGGGCAGTGGTTACAGAGGTGTGTGCAGAGCCTGCCACGCTGCTGCTGGAAAGAGAATTGTGCATTATTTCCTTACACTTGGGTGTGCTCGTCGTTTCTTCTTGCAGCCTGTTCAGAGTCTCAGACGCACAACTGCTTCCTTGTGTTACACTCTCCTCTCAGAGCCTGTACATGCCACAGTTTTGGTGCAGGATACCCCCTTTTTATGTGAGAGCCTGTAAGGGAATGGTTTTTGAGGAAGGGTGGCCTGTGCATGGCAGGCTTGCAGAAGGAGGAGCTGTAATGGAGACACTCATCTCTGTGGGGAGCTTCGCAGGACTTTAGTTGAGTGGCAAGCAAAACTTGGAAACAGAAGCCTTTGCAGACTTGCAGAGATAGAAGGCAGCTTGTGTAAAACCCTGGACTCAGTCCTTTGCATGGTCTTTTCTATGCCTCAGCTGGGTCCTGTGGCAGGTGGGATGTGCCCATGGTGGATCCAGCATCTCAGGCCTTGGGGCCTGTGTCAGCACAGAGGCCAAGAAAGAGCAGCAAAATGTCAGCTTTAAGTCAGTTTCATACAGTGTGCCAAACCTCTGCCCACTGTTTCTGGGACATTAATCATCTACACTTGAAAGCTGAGAAGGCTTTTTTTAACTTCTGGGCCAAATCCTGCATCCTTCTTCAGACAGAAATTCTGTGGAAGTCAATGGGAGTGTTGTCTGAGCGAAGACTGCAAGATGAGGTCTGCAACCCTGGTAGTGGTCTACAGGGTGAACACACAGAATGAGGCCTGTTTGCTCCTCAGCATTCCCGCTGGGCAATTCTATTCTGTATCCCCTTTTCATCCAGTGTAAGTTACTGGAACCTGGAAAGTGTGATACAAGTTTTATTTGGGACCTGTTCTTTGCAGAGGGGAAGAATGAAGCCTGTGCAGGCTTCATTATGTAAATGTCTTAAGAAATAAAATGTATGTTGCAAAGTGGCAGTGTTTGTAGGAACTTATTGCATAGCAGAAGAAAGAATAATTTGCACTAATTTTTGCTAGACAAAAGAAGGCTCTTGCTTGTTCCAGGGAAAGGCAGCTCATATCAGTATATTGAGCTTTGCAGCCAGTGGAGCCACAAGAACCAAGGAAGTGCCATCAGCAAGTAGTCAGACCCTCGGGAATGTTTTGTGACCAGTCAAGTCTGGCAAGAGGAGGTGGAAAGAAGTAGAGAAAGAGAGCATGTGCTGATACAGGCTGGCATCACTCCGGAGCTGCCAGAGGAGTTGCCCTCCTTTCTACCAGCTGCAGTTCTGACATTTTGGTGGTTCAGACACTAACATCATCCTAATCCTTAGTTAGGAAGGTGTAAAATAAGTGCAAATAAAAACCAGTGCAAACAGTTGTTCAGAAATAGTATTTACCATCAACTAATGAGAATATTGTTGTGAGTGCTCCTCTACTTTGCACAGATTGTTCAGCGTGTTTCCCTGTCTTTACCTCTCTTGGATGGTTGTGATGAAGCATTAACATTTAGGATATTTCAGACCCATTTGTATAAAGGCCAAATGCTGTTTGCTTTACAAGAGGAACAGAATTAGATGTCTGCCCTCCCACCTACTCAAAGGATGGAAGAACTTCTGCATCCTGGTTTACTTGAAAGTTTTGTGTTTGCTTTGAAGGGCTGAAGAGTCATCTGGTTTTGCCTTTAAAAGCAGAAATAGTTAATGTGAGGAAAATTTGCAATGTCTTGGAGAAATACAAGAGGAAGAGAAAAAAATGGCCACTGCAGATACAATCAAATGTATTAGAAAAAAAAAAATAGTACCACACTGACCCTGGAATTGCATTTGGATGAAAGCAGACAAGAATTAAATTCACTACTTCCATTGTTTATCCTAGACTTTAGTTTTAAACTTAGATGGTTAAATATAGATCCATGCTTGTCTTCATAGTACAAGCATTGGCTGGGTGAAGTCCAAGGCTGGCTGTGACCATTATCTACATAATTTTAATGTATCAATACCTGCTTTTCTGATGGAGGTAACATACCATTTTTCCTCCCTTTTTTCCCCCCACCATGGGAAGAATTACCTTCCTTATGACACCAGTTTCCAACTGCGTAAATAAATATCTATCAAATTACAGAGGTGAAAACTGGCTGCTGAAAAAAAGCCCAACCAGCAGCCAGGTCAGTAAAACGGGTTGTTTTAAGTAGGTAGAGTTCCCCCACCTGACTTTGACACACTGAGCATGTTCAGCCTGGGTATTTGTCTGTGCTCTTCTCCTTCCAACGGTTTCATTTGTTGGCTGCAAGTTAAGGCTTCCCCTTGCAGGACCTCTCTGGGTTCCTTCCTCCAGTTCCCTTCTGCTTTGGACTGACTGTCAGCCTTGCATTTTCCTGGCTTGAAGGCAGTGAAGACCACTGGATTGGGAGAGAGCCAGCAAAACAGCTCAGCCGCGGTGCTCGCAGCCCTGGAACCTCGGCGTGGATTACGTGTGCTCCACTGGCAGAAAAACCTCCTTGTGCCCTGGCAGTGTCAGCTCCAGGCTGAAAGTGGGGGACAGGTTCAGGGTACCCTGAATTTGCTTGGTGACTCTGGCTGGCTGCTCCACAGCTGTCTTTCAAAGGGTGCTGTTCCTTGCATTGCCTTTTTTTTATCTCCAGCGCTGAAGTCAGTGGGGTTGTGCAGGGCTGGTCACTTGTTTTTGAGGTTGTTTGGGAAATGGGTGATATTAAAATGGGGATGGGATGGTTTCTTGTGCATATTGGCTGGGAATAGAAAGTAAATCAAGTTTTGCTTTCTAACAAACCAGTGTCTTCCCTTGAGGTGCTCCTGTGTTCAGATTCTCATAGACACGCGCTGTGGCACTGCTTCTCTAACTTATAATGAGACTCTTTTGTACTTTTCCCATGGAATGGCATAATCACAGAATCAATTAGGTTGGAAAAGACCTCTGAGATCATCAAGCCCAACTATAAACCTATAAATCACAACAAAGTTAGAGTCAGAGCCACGCTTTAGATGTAGGCTCTGGGTGTGTGTTAACCAAGTTTGCACACAGAAGACTTTAGTCCATAGCCTTGCTTCAGATGTCCAGGGAGAAGTGCTATTTATAAAATTCCAAATGTCCAGTAAGAAGTGCGTTCTATAAAATTTCCCCTGTAGTTCAGGTTTCATCATCTCCTACAAGAATTTGCAATAAATACATATGTTTCAGCTCACATTTTTAGGTTCTCTTCCTGTGCCCCCCACCTTTTTTTTTTTTTTTTTTTTTTTATTTAAATTCCAGGGCAAATTTTTGGCCTAATTTGGAGGGGGGACAGTTTTACCTGGGTGAAAACTGAGTGAGGATGGCGAGGCTTGTCTTGTCGTCACGGTAGAAGCAGAGATAGAGGTTTATAATTGAAAATAACATGTAAAAAGCTTGTTTTGAATTTCTCAATGGAATCTAAGAGACTGGGGGGGCGGTTCTGCATCCCCTCAGATACGGTACTTAATATTTATGCTTTCATTGCACCTTGACAAACATTTCACGTAGTTATTGCTTTGCTTGAATATGGAAATATGTTAATTATGGCCTTTATTGCGCTGCCTGCTCTTTTCCTCAGCCTTTTCTATTCAACCCTCTAGGTGGCCCAGCACAATGTGGCTTCTTTTCTTTCAATGAGCTCTTTCCACACTAATAGGGTCCAGGGTGATGTGGAGAACCATGTGCACAAAATTGGTGCACCACCCCCCATTCCTTTGTGGGCATGTCAGGTTAAATTCATATCAGCAGGAGGGTCACTGCCATGATTTTCAATAGCTCGAGATGAGGTGATGACTTCAGACAATGGTGCCACACTCTCCAGTTGGAGACACTTGCCTCACCAGTTGCAGTAGTTAATTAATATGCTAAAAATAGAAGCCAGTGATACAAATCGCTGCCTGTTGTACAACAAAGACTGGGCATGTGTAGCTTTGATAGCCAAGTTTATGGTGCTTGTTATGGAGGGAAGTTAGTTTAGAGCTAGAGGCAATGTAAGACTTTCTGGATGCTGAGCTTTAGTCACTCTGGGCCTCTGGCCATTCGCTCGCTGTCTCATTTGCATTATGAATGACATTAAGGGAGCTAACAAGGTTATTGGGCATAGAAATGTTCGCATGTGACCCCACGTGGAAGCAGACCTACAGCAGTGCTAGTTGGCAGGGACACTGTGCCTCTTTATTCAGCTTCCTAGGAAGACAGTTTCTGGGAGTGGATCTAAAATCAGCCACGAGAACACCGGCGTTCGGATAACGTGGAGGTCGTGATGCGAGGCAAGGAATTTCAGAGGGCAGGTGGAGCTATGTCCTTGGCTCAGCCCATTCTGCCTGGACATGGCACCTCCCTGCACCATCTTTTTGCTACATCCTGCCTGAAACTCAGGACAAGGAGGGGAAAATTATGGAAAATCAATTGCTACCCATAGTTCCCATGCATGAGTGAGAGGTGGTTTGGTATGTCCAGGATTAAAACATGGAAGTTGCTTCCCAACTTAGGGGTGTGGTTATCCCTTATGTGTGTTTGTATAAATCCATGTGAGGTAAACATGAAAATGGTTTTGATCATAGAATTATTAAGCTTGGAAAAGACCTCTAAGACCATGGACTCCAACCCTAACCCAGCGCTGCCGTGTTCACGACTAAACCATGACTCCAAGTGCCACATCTGCATGTTTTTTGAACATTTCCAGGGATGGTGACTCCACCACTTCCTTGGGCAGCTGGTCCAGTGCCTGATTACCCTGAAGAAATTTTTTCTAATATCCAGTCTAAACCTCTCCTGGCACAACTTGAGGCTGCTCCATCTTGTCCTGTCCCTTGTTCCCTGGGAGCAGAGCCCAACCCACCCATGGCTGCACCCTTCTGTCAGGGAGCAATAGAGAGCAGTAAGGTCCTCCTTGAGCGTCTTTACCTCCCTCAGCCGCTCCTCATCAGACCCGTGCTCAGTCCCTTGCCCAGCTCCGTTCCCTCCCCTGGACACGCCCCAGCCCCTCAGCGTCCATCTTGCAGTGCCAGGCCCAGAACTGGACACAGCCCTTGGGGTGAGGCCTCCCCAGTGCCCACGACAGGGGGACGGTCACTGCCCTGGTCCTGCTGGCCACACCATTGCTGACCCAGCCCAGCAGCCATTGGCCTTCCTGCCCACCTGGCCATGCACTGTGGACCAGCAGGCCCAGGCCCTTTCCTGCTGGGCTCTTCCCAGCCACTCTTCCCCAGCCTGGAGCTGCTGGGGGTTGTTGTGACCCAAGGGCAGGACCCAGCACTTGGCCTTATTGAACCTCATCTCTCTGGCCTGGGCCCATCAATCCAGCCTGTCCAGATCCCTCTGCAGAGCCTTCCTGTCCTCAAGCAGATCAACACTCCCACCCAACGTGGTGTCACCTGAGAACTGACTGAGGGTGCACTCGATCCCCTCATCCAGGTCATTTATCAAAGAGAACTGGCCCCAACCCTGAGCCCTGGGGGACACCACTGGGTGACTGGCAGAAAGTGCAATCCTGGAAGTGAAATTCCCATTCCCTCACCATGTGCTGAAGGCAGCATGCTCAGGGCTGTGTCCTGTACTGAGAATTTGGGAGTCAAGGTTCTCCTGTTGTCTCACTCGTTACTGGGGGGCAATATAATTTAATTTCCAAGAATCAGCTTTCCTATGTACAGTGGATTCTTACTATTACCATAGTGCATAAATTATTATTTTTATAATAATGGCAGTCCATATTCCGTACTTCAGCCAGTGGGGATTTGCCCTTCAAAAGTGTCTGTCAGAGTGTGATGCCTGGCGTGGAGTGTTGGGCTTGCAGGTGGGAATGTTCTGGTGGCCGTGTGAGACAGAGAAATCCATGCCAGGGTTTCAGCTCCTCCTTTTGTCTCCCCACTCTAACACCCCTGTTCTGGGCCATCTGGGTGAATGTTATGTCCCAAGTGCCATTCTTACTGGACTGCTTCAGTCCCAGGGATGTGTTCCAGCCTGGAGAAGAACATGCTGTCTCCACAGCTATTGAAGTATGTGCCAGCTCAGAGTTTGGAGGCTAAGAACAGCTCTCCATGTGTCTAAAACCTCAGTGGTTACACAGACATCAGCAGGGTTACAGAATTTGTGAACAGAGGGGATTTGGAATCTGCAGCAGGGCAGTTTTCTGTAATCTGTTTCTATTGATGGAATGTATTGCTTGTAATTTATTTCTTATTATCTATTACTTTGGTTTACTCTTCCTTCTACTCCAGTTCCCCCAGCTGAGAACTGGTAGAGAAAGGTTTGCTAATACTGAAAATTGGTAGAGAAAGTTTTGTTAATGAGTTATTGTTGAACCAAAGAACTTGCAAATCAAGTTTTATTTTAGGAATATATCAAGATGTGGGAGATCTGGTATTTAGCAAGATAAACTAGTGCTGATAAACCAGTGTCTGTGGCAGTATCATAAACCATAAAATTGCCTTATAAAGTTCACAGGATTTTATTTTAATTTCTCGTCTGATTTGACAGATGTGTGAGAGGAAGTTCTGAAGTGTATTTTCAGCTTGTTTATTAAGAAGTAGTAGTAATGACAAATGTGATCTTTGTTCTTTGATTTCATAGCTATGGGCTCTAAGTGTTCTCACTTCCTAATTGCTAAGGTAGTAAAGATGAACCGTTAATTAAAATCTCTTTCCTGGACAGGTCTTTAAATGCTCGAATTAATTAACTCTTTAAAAATTGACGTGACTAAAAATCTCATTTTGGTCCTCCGTGATACCTTATTCCAGTTAGTTTTCTGGTTATACAGAGAGGTCTAATGTGACCAAGACTCAGATTTCTGACATAAATTACAGAAAGCCTCCTTCTTCTCTTTCCTTTTCTTTACAACTAAGGAAAGACTATTAAAAATTGTCCAGGTTTACTTTATGCATCAGTGAGAATAAAAGACTGAACTGCATTTCCATTTTAATTTGCAGGTCTGTTCCCCCTCCTTTGACTGCTTGTGATGAGCAGTGTGACTAATGAGCTCCATGGGACCAAAAAGAGTGGCACTTTTCCCTTTCTTCTACTTCCCGGGGTTTTATTCTTGGGTGTGGTTTTTTTTATGTTGCTTGCCTCTGATGTTTTGCAGCTTTTCTGGTCTGGGCTTGGACTAATTCCCAGATCTGTTCTTGCAGATTTTAACTTTGCCATGTACCCACCATCAATGATAGCAACTGGAAGTGTGGGAGCAGCCATCTGTGGCCTTCAGCTCGATGATGGGGACAGCCTCACAGACCTCCTGGCCAAGATCACAAACACAGATGTGGTGAGTGTCCCACATTCCTCTTCTCCTTTCACTTCCCAGGGTGTACTGGAGAACTGGGCCTGATCCTGAAGGCTGAGTGGAGCAAAGGAGGGGGGTGCTTCTGTACGGAGTGAGTTGCAGGTGTGGACCCAGCACTTTGGTTTGAGTCTCCAAAGCTCCTTGATTTCCTGGAATTCAGTTTTTATTCAGGCTTGGTGGGTCCAGCAGGCTGAGCCTCCTCACGAGCCCTGGTTGATGGGGTGAGCAGGCAGCATTCCCTGGGGCATAAAGCAAACCAGGAGTTGTGCTGCTGTTGGTGCTGTGCTTGCAACCTTGAAACTGCTTTTCTGTCCCTCCTTCAGGTATCACCTAAAAATTCTTGGCTTGGAGAAGTGAATAATGAGCTAATTTCAAGGCAGGACATGAGACAGGCACAACTCAAGCTGTCCTTAACATGTGCTAATTTATTGTTTTTAATCACAGAGTAAATATGTGGCATTATTACATCTGTGATAGCATTGTTAAATGAAGATTTGGGTTTGTGATTTGGTTAAAAACAGGTAATTAGTTCAGGTTACTTAAAAGGGGAGATTTTTGATATTTCTTCTTTTTTTCTTACAATCAAATTTTATCTACTGTGCTTTTCTATCCAGATTGTTTAAATCTGAAAGAAAATACCTACAAAAACATCTTATTAGTTCTTAAGTGTTAGAAGATGAGGTTTTAATTTTGCAATGAAAATGCCTTCACACCTTTTCTTTTAAATTTAGCAGGATTTTTTTTGTCAAAAGCGTGCTTTTTGCCATCTTGGTGAAAATCTTCCCAGATCTGACTGAGCCTACATTCCTTCAGAAGAAAAAAATAATACTCTTCCCAAATAACAAAGAACTTCTAACATTTTGCTATTACCATCTCCTCTCCAAGAGTCTGTCAGCATTGGGTAGAGACCAGCTTCCTTCTCTTTGCTCCTGGTCTCAGCCCACAGGAGCACAGACTGTAGAGGGGGAGTCTCACTCATTCCCCAAATCAGGACAAACTCATCACAAAAGGAGCTTCTGGGTAATTTAATTGCTAAAAAATATAAGCCTTTGCAGAAATTAGAGGTGCTGTTATTTTTTTCAAGGTGTTTTCCTTTGTGAGGCAGAGGTAGCCTTAACTCCCTGCAAGCTTTGAAGCCTCAGCCTAACCAAAGGTTGCCAAAATTTTTGAGTTTGAGCAAAATACTGTATTTTTCATTAGCCTGCTGTTTAAATTTGGGAGAAATATTTTGCTAGGTATTTTCTCTGTGAGTTATACATTGGAAAAATACAAAAGGGCCCAAGACTGGAAATTGTCATCCCTAAAGCTTGAGAGAGAGAGAAGCAACTGAAAATGGGGTCTCAGAGAAACATGGGACAGGCTTAGCAATAGGTAGTAATACCAGCCTCGTGTGTAAAATGTATTGTTGGAAAAAACCTACTGTCTGGATTGTGTAAGAGTTGGCCCAAGGCTGTGTTAATAAAGAGTAAAGACTGTTGTAATACATTTTACACTGGGACTTAATTAAAGTTGAATGAAGAGCTTCAGTTCTCTCACTTCCGAATTTCTGATGCCTGAGAGCTGTTCCTGCAGTGGCACAATTAATTCATTGTCACTGTGTGAATGATTTTGTTTTCCAGTGGGGGCTTAGGGAAGAGGGAGAAATGAGAGTTCCTGGTCTTTAGGACCATCATGCGGGAGAAAAATGGGGAAGTCACAGAAATTAACAGCTCTGCAGAGGAAAACCTTCTGGCCCCCTGTGCCTCGTGGTAGCCCACAGGAACCATCAGGCAGCTGGGGAAGAGTCCTTCCCAGCCAGAGGGTGCCAGGGCTTCTGCTTCATTTTTGTTTTGGAGTGTGTGATTGCTTAGCATGGAAACAGATGATAGGACTTTCCCACTGGCTTTTCAAAAAAGTGTCACTGTCTGAGGTGAAGCATGAAAAATCTCAGCTTCAAAGCTGCAAGCAGATGAAAAGGAAGAATGGTAATGAAACCCTGATGCAACTTAAGTGCAGTGAGCTTTTCTGAACTTTCACTGTTTTATAATGATAATTTAAGGGTGCAGTTTATTTGCTGGGAAATAGCAGCATTAACCAGGAGGCTGAAATCAGTGGTGTTATTTTAGATTTACATTAGTGTAACTGAGACTGGAGTTTGGCATTTACAGCTAAAATGAATGTTTTTAATGGATGTTTCATTAAGAATTAGACCAAAAATACATTATTAATAAGAAAACATGTAATTTAGAGCCCAGCTGTTGGGTAGGCAGACAACCAACACGAGTGTTTCTTTCAAAAACACGTTGGTGTTGGATATCCTTGTATGAATCCAGAGCAGTGCCCTAGACTTGAGATGGGGCTGTCCAAGGCATCCTGGACTGTTATTTTAGGGATAACAGTTACTTCTGGTAAATAGCTGCCCTGGGCTGTTTGGTGAGTGTTGAATCACAGGCTGGAGAAAGTGTGACAACAGCACGAGGCAAACCCTGGTTTCATTACTCCTTCCACAGACCAAAATAAATGGCAGGGAGCTGCTCTTGGAGAAGCTCAGCAGCCTGAAGGGTAGTGAAAGTATCTCTGCGTGGTGCATCTGAGCTGCCTTCTCTGATTGCTGCTGTCCCTAAGAGCCACTAAGAGCTAATCCCACACAACTGAGGGAGAGGATTCTCCCCCTCTACTCTGTTCTTGTGAGGCTCCACCTGGAATGCTGCATGCAGTCCTGGTGCCCCCAACATAAGGGGCAAGTTGGAGCAAGTTCAGAGCAGGTCACGGAATTGATAAAGGGAACTGGAGCAGCTCCGATGTGGAGACAGGATGGGAGAGTTGGGGCTGTTCAGCTTGGAAAAGAGAAAGTTGTGTGGAGACCTCAGAGCACCTTCCAGCATCTGAATGGGCTACAGGAAAGCTGGAGAGGGACTTCTCATCAGGAACTGTAGTAACGGGACAATGGGGAATGGCTTCAAATGGAAAGGGAGTAGGTTTAGATAGGATATTAGGAAGGAATTAGAATTAGAATTGAATTAGAATTATAATTAAAATTAGAATTAGAATTAGAATTAGAGAGGACGTTGAGGCCCTGGCACAGGTTTCCCAGAGAAACTGTGTCCTACGCATCCTTGGAAGTGTTCAAAGCCAGGTTGGATGAGACTCTGAGCAACCTGGTCTAGAGCAAGGTGTCCCTGCCCATGGGATCACCTTTAAGGTCTGTTTGAACTCAAACCTTTCTGTGCCTCTGATTCTAATTTCACACAGCTCTGCAGGATAGGGATTGCATGTTCCAGTCTGTTCTCCTGCCAGGGGCTGGGAATATTTCTTTGTGGTTGCTTGCAGAGGAGAGGCTGGTGAGCAAAGAGTTAACAGACCTACTGGCAGGAAGCCTCAGAGCTCCCTGTGCATCTCTTGGTGGGTCATTGCAAAGGAAAAATAAACAACTCAGGAAGTCAGGAATTCCCATAGCATCCCAGACCAGCACTCCAGTGCGAGCAGTATCCTGTCCCTGGTGGAGCCAGATGCTTTGGAGGAGGATACGAGCATCCCTGCTGTGCACAATTACGGGATGTGAGGAAGGATAGCTGAATGGGTAGGGCACATTTTAAGACCTTGCAATCAATATTCTGCTTTGCTTGAGACCTTTCTTGGGTAAATCTGTTCCCTCACCTCCTGGAAGAGCAGCCATCCAGGTTGCATCTGGATGACACACGGAGTTGGTCTCCCCAGCATCAGCAGCCAGGGAGAGGTTTTCAGGCAGAGCCAATGCCTGTATGTGGGCAGAAGTCATCTCTAAAAGTCTGTTCCCAGATGGTAACTGGTGTGTATTGAGTGGTTTGGAAAATCTGAAGCATATTTAAGGGCCTGAAGTAGAAAAAAAGCAAGGAACCAAGCATTTTTTAAAGGCTTGTCGAAACAGCTGGCCGTGAGCCCTTAAAAATGTGGAGTGGGGCTGTTTTGAAGATTGGATCCATAATAAATGGCATTTAAAATATCTCCACTTGCACGTGCCACATATGTCAGTGCCGGGATTTTTTTTTTTATTCCCAAGATCAGAGACATCCTTTCATAAAAGATCTGCAGATTTCTGCACAGAAACGGAAGTGAAGAACCACCATGCTCAAGAATTCAGAGCTGCAGTAAAAAAATCATGGAAATCTATCTTGAATGGATCGCATTTGAACATTGTCCCTAGAGCACATACACCATTTATCCCCTCCTTTGTAGTGTCTAGGGCCTGTGGTTTTGGAAGCAAGAAACAGAACTCGCTGTATCTTATCCTGCCTTATTTGTTGCAGACTGCATTTTGTATGCAAGGAAACAACAGGCGAAATAGCCTCCCAGAGAAAGGAAGAATGAGATAGTTTCCTAAGTTGTCTTTGCCTGAGTTGGCAGCTGCTCCGTTTCATTCAGCTTTTTGTTCCCCAGTGAGTGCTGTGCGTGTGTAGCAACAATGGGGTGATGCAGTGACACCGCGGGCTCATGGCGGAGTTCCGTCGGGTCCATGGGCAGGCGCGGCCGCGGCCGGCGCGCCGAGGGGAGCCAGGCCCCCGAGGAACGGCTCCCATGGATCAGCCCCTCCGGCCCCCGTGGATCAGCCACTCCGGCAGGGAATCCTCGCTCGGCTCCCGCAGCTCTGTGTAATGCAGGCAGGTCCTCCCAGCTTTTTGAAAATTCCCTCTTTCACTAAACGCTCAGAGTGTTTGTTACAACAGCATAAATCCCACACGTTTTCACTTTTCCACCTTTCCACCTTTTCACGTCTTCAGAACATTACCTGGTAGAGATTGCCAGAAGTCCCAAGTCACACTGAGCAAGGAGTATCATGACATCTGCCCCTGCGTTGCCCTGCTGGTGTGTTGACTTTACTCTTTCTTTTCCCAGTTCTGAAAATATTGTTCTCTCCTGTTTGCAATGAGAAATACCCACAGCAGCAACAGGAAACCAGCAAACTGAGTGGTGAAGCAAACAGTGGAACTGAATCTAGAAAGGACACTGTTGAAACTGCTGAAAAGACCAAAAAATTGCAGAGAAAAATGCCCTGTATTTCAGATTCTTAATGTTAGTCACCTTATTTATTGCATTATTGCAATAATGTGGCAACAGTAAGTGGAGAAGCTCTGGCATGAATTAGTTTTTTTGCGGTTTTTTTGTTTGTTTTGTTTTTTGAATGAGATGTCCTTGTTAGTCCACATGAGGTGTCCTTTGGAACAGCAAATTACTGTTTTCTGTACTTCCAGCTGGAAAAAGAGACATTGACACTTACCTGTGATTGATGCTCTTTGCTGCAGTAGCAAAAACATACATTCAGGAGGGAAAATAGTTCTGTTTTTTAACTGCATCCATTAGATGTGAGATCACTGTAAATACAGTAAATGGATAAGATATTCCCACAGTAGCTTTCCAGGCTCTTGCTTTGGAGAAGGTCAGTGAGGTAAAGGCCAGCGCTCAGCACACAAAGGCCCCACTTTGGGAAGGAGTCCCTGTTTATGTCAACAATGAAGCATGTGCTTTGGAGAGGTCTGAATTGGGGCTTAAATGTGAACCAGTGGAGGAATCCAGCCAGCTTTTGTGTGTAGGAGTACAGATGACATGTTCCACACTGGAATTTATGTAAATCCCGACTCTTTAATGCATGTCTGATTTCTGCTTTCTTAGATTATCCAAGCAATGTGTACATGTCCAATGAACAGTACTGTCATTTTGGGTATCTCCAGCATCCTTTCCATTTATCAAACCAGATCTTGCACCTAAAAGAAGTCCTTTTCTGATTTCTCTTTTGCAATTAGTTTTAAGAAAGAGGAAGAGATTGGGGGCCTTAACACTTTTTTGTGAAGTAATTAATATATATGTGGAAAACTAACCACCCTTTAACACAAAAATGCCGGAAGGCTTTTTCAGTATTCCCAGCTTTGGGATTTTGGGCAGTGCAAAGCAAGAGCCTGTTGGTTGAGTTGAGTTGAGTTGGGTTTGGTTGAGTGGCCACAGTTTGAACCGTAAATGCCAGTTTGAAACTGGAAGCTGGCAACCAGTGTAGGACATACGTATACCACAGAAGGGCTGAAAAGTTCAAGAAAGTGAATTATGTGTAATATTCTGCAGGATCTTCCCTAGGGCTTGTGCCTTCTGTCAAGATTGTCATGAATGGAAATTGAAATCTTCAATGATTATTGACTTGAATAAGCAGCTCATGCCATAGAGCTGCTGATTCCTCCTTCCAGTTATTTTCACTGCCAGCATTTCCGTCATAGCCATGAGGCTGCCCCTCATCAGACACAGGACAGCTTTTCTTTTCCTTCAAATGCTTTTCAAATGTGTTAGTAAAATCACCTAGGGATGAAAGAGTTTCAGAATGAAAAAAAAAAAAACAAACAAGAAACCCCAAAGTTAATTGCCTTTTTAGTTCTGTACATGCTGAAGTATAAATAAAACTATGGAATGGAAAGTACCAGAACTATTTTAATCATTAAAACTACTAGACCATATAGAAGAATGGGGAAGTTGATCCATGTGACACACACTTAAAAAAGTTTTTTATAAAAACAACAAAGGCAAACCCTGTAGTATTCTGAAGGAATGGCCTAGTCCTTGTATTGCAAAATCTGGGATGATACTGCAGTGCATTATAGTGTTCTTTCAAGGAAGATTACTTGAAAATAATGCAATTAATGGGTTTTTTCTTTGATATGTTCTTAAAACTTAATTCTCTGTTGTCAGAGCCATCTAGAATTTGCTAAATGAAAGTCTACTAGTAAAATATGTACACATGCAGCAAATCCCCATGAAACTTGGAGGGGTTAAAAATACTGTGTCATGGGAAGGCCAGGCTGTTTGTCCTGATGGGTTTTTAGTAGTTTTTTGTATCGTGTCCCTTAACTTTGGATTGACAGAAAGTTCCAACGATGCCCTCATCTATACAATAAAGCCACTTACTTACCTTATCATGCTGTGACAGCTGGGCTGATAAGATACTCTAAATTAGGGTTTTTTTCCTTTCACCTGAGAGATTTAACATCCAGGGAGCTTTAGTATGTAAATAGCAACACTTTTTTGGAAAACTGTTTCATGCTGAATGCAGTGTGCTGGTCATTTTTACTGTAGATTTCTTTGTTTTAAAGAATTCAGTGGTTTTAAGCTCAGAAGTTGTAGACCAGAGAAATAATACACAGTGGCCTGTGGTTTCCCATATGAAATGAAATCCATGTGACAATTCCAGTCGAGGCTACTTTATAGATTTTATGTACAAAATGAAGACACCAGAAATGACCCGTTTCTCTATAGGGTTACCTGGAGATTTCAGCCTCTTCATACCTGAAATTAATCATCTTGCTGCCCATCAGAAGTTTGTACAGTGATGGTGTAAATGACCATACATGAGGGTATTTAGGAACAGACAAAGCTGACTCCAAATGCTCGAGCCTCATGTTCCACATGTCACCACCCTTCCTTCCCCAAGCCTGCCTGCAAGGAAATTGCCTCATTAAGCTTTTCAGACTGAAGCTGCTTTAAAAAAATCTGGCTTGTTTTCAGAAGGACACAGTGCTTTGAAACTGTGCTTTAAAAGAAGAGGTTCTTATACCCAAAAAAAGCACATTACAAGTGTTGTCTGTTACAAGAGTCTCCAAACTGGTGCCCCCACACTTGAAAATGCCTTGACCCACACAGTGATTTGTTGTCATTGCCCTCTTACACACAGGTGAATGCTTACAATGGACCTAAAGCCCTCCCTAGCTGATAATAGGGGATTTTATTTATCCGAGGACAGGATTTTGCAGCCAGCAGCTGCTGGCTGGTAGCCAAGAAAAATGGGTGTTCATTACCCACTGGAGCTAATTGCGCCCATCAGGAACGTCAGAGTCGCCAGCGGAACAGATCCTCTTCACTGGATGTGTTTTTCCCAGTCCGGCTGGGATGACAAATCAATCCTCCACATGAATATTTCAAATTCTCCCCAGTAACCAGGTACTATGTAAGAAAAAGGGGTGTGTTGGTCAGGGCCCCGCTCCTCAGTGTTGCAGTCACATCCTGTAGTGGGTTGACAAGTGCCCGTGGAACCCTGTGGAGCTCAGTGCCTCGTTCTGTTCTTCAGCTCCCCTGCCTGACAATGGGAATGGTGATGCTCAGTCTCACTGCCCCAGCCAGATGCTGTGGGGGCTCTGGTTAAAGCACTGTGCTGTGAAAATCCTCCTACCAAACCCTGTGTTGCTCTGTTCCCTGAAGACTTCTGGAAACACCCAGCTCTTAGGCAGGCTGAGGCCGCAGGAAGTTTACAGTGTTAGTGCCTTTTCCAGAAGGACTCCTCAAGGCTGTCTTTAGAAAATGCCATTTCTTGTAGCACCATGTGTCCCCCTGCACAGTGTCAGATTGATACTCCCAGTGCCAGCACACCGAACATGGTTGGCATTGTGTTCATACAGTCACAGCTTGGGTTTTATTTTTAAGTTTCTCATGTAACTCAGGGTTTGTCAAGGTTTTTTCACAATTTCTTTTCTGGTAAAATAACCACATTATTTGGTCTTCCAGTGTATTATCAAGAGTGTGGAACATCCTGTAAGTATTTTAATAGTCGCCTTCCTCATTGCTGTGTCTGGTTTAAATGTGGTGAATCTTTCACATTTATTTCTGTATTTATGCTTCATGTTTATTGTGGGACTCCTGATGGACAGGCTCCCATATTTATGTTGCTGTACTGTACCCTGCTGTTTCTCTGAATGTTCTGTAGTTTGTAATGCAGTGGTCTCTGGGAACTGGTTTTACGTTCAGAAAATGATGGGACATGGCACTCAGTGCTCTGGTTGTCAAGGTGGTGTTTGCTCAAAGGTTGGGCTCAATGATCTTAGAGGTCTTTTCCAACCTAAATGATTCTACAGTTCAGCTGCATGTTTGGGGCTTGTGTGAATTTTCTCTTGTGTGAATTTTCACAGATAAACTGACCTTTGTGCCTCTGCCTGGGGGACCCAAATGTGTGACAGATAAAACTCAGCCCCAGAGCACCATGCTTGTTCAGGGACCTCAAAACTTCTCAAATTGCCCATTAGTTTGCTTTGTATGAAGTGCATCTGTCTGTGTGATCTTGGTACAGCACATGGAGGTTATTTCAGGATAAAATTGCAACTTTTTTTGTAGAGAAGACCAGCTTAGGTGGCTGAACCCTGCATAGGAGAATGAAAAATTATTTCTCTGTAATACTTAGGTTCTTGCTCAAGAAGACCACATAAATCACATAATCATAGAGTCATGGAATGGCTTGGGTTGGAAGGAACCTCAAGGATCATCCAGTTCCACCCCCCTGCCATGGGCAGAGACATCTTCCACTATCCCGGGTTGCTCAGAGCCACATCCAACCTGGCCTTGGACACTTCCAGGGATGGGGCAGTCACAGCTTCTCTGGGCAACCTGTTGATCAAAGACCAGTAAAATATTAAGATTTAGAGCCTAATAAATACAGCATAAACAGTGTTTAACCTAGGGAGTTTGTACACAGTGATTACCTCTCAGAATTCAAGGTTGATTCATGTCGGAGCAGGCACTTCTCGGAAACACCTGACTGATGGTTTTCCAACTTCTGCTAGCTCAGTAAGATAAAAATAACCACCTTTATCTTTACTAATAGATAAATTTGCTTTCTTTTCTCTAGGACTGCCTTAAAGCTTGTCAGGAGCAGATCGAGGCGGTGCTCGTGAACAGCCTGCAGCAAGTCCGGCAGCAGCAGCAGCAGAGCAACCCCTCCAAGACAGTGGATGAACTGGACCAGGCCAGCACTCCCACAGATGTGAGAGACATCAACCTGTGAGGACATCGGCACACAAAGTCACGCTTGCTCCCCAGACCCTTTATTTTTGTTATTATTTTTAGAGTGAAATTTTTTTAATCTGCTCCCACATAGAACATATTTAAAGCTCTTTTAGGTATAAAGAAAAACAAAAAAAAAGTACAAAAACTGAATAATGAAAAAAAAAAATAAGCGTTTGGTGCCTGTGATGTTCTACAGAAGGGAATCCCACGATA